>APFE030419367.1:35299-72526 GCA_000404065.3 Pinus taeda | reverse complement strand
TTCCTTATATACTACCTTCAATCCAGGAAGTGAGGGGCAGCTCTCAGTAAGGTGATCTTTTGTACAGATAGCACATGTTTGAACTACATCCAGTGGACATTCCTTGTGGCTATGTTTTCTTCTACATCAGGGGCAGAAAATCGCCAGATTTTGTTCCGCCTCCATCTGCTTTTGTTTAGCCTGCACAATATCAGGATGTGTAGTTAATGTCCCCAGAATATCAGTTTTAAAATTTTCTAATAAATTTCCAAGTTCTACACGTGTTACTCCTTCTGTTGGTATTTTTTTATCTCTGACAAACCGATCATATTCTATTGGTTTTATCCTTGTGCTGCCTCTTGAACTCCTAATGCATAAATCAATGATGTCAACAAAATTCTCTTGATAAATATCCCCTTTTCCCATGATATTCAATGTTTCAATCCACTGTTCTTTCATGCCTCTAATCAATGCAGTTTTCAACACATTATCAGGCAGAGGTAGTGATGCGTAGGGGGATCTCTATAAATTATACTGGAAACGTTCTACGTATTCTTATAAAGTTTCATTTGGTCTGGCCGTCATTTGGAAAATTTCATCTTTTAGTTCTCTCGACCTACAGTAATCCTGATATTTCTTTAGGAAAGATTCTTTCATTTGTTCCTAGTTGTTTATGACTCCACCACCTAAACCCATAAACCATCTTAGAGCCGCCCCTTTCAAAGTAGAGGGGAACAATTTTAACTTTTGGGGGTCAGTGGTGTAATCATATCCCCTACATAGCACATCAAATTCAAATAGGAATGCATCAGGGTCCTCTGATGTAAGTCCATGAAACGTAGGGATGTGTTGAAGAGGGATCGCTTTCATGGGCGCATTTGCTGCAGAATCCACTATAGGATATTGCAATGTAGAAGTTTGAGTATTTGGCTGATTCTGCGCCATAAGATCAAATATATGCCAATAACCTTCCGGAATTTCTAGGAGGGTATTCCTAGGTTGAGAAGGAACGTCCTTGGCAGGGATTGTTTTAATAACACTTCTCTTATCTGGAATTTCTATCTGAGGGAATGGGGTGCCTTCAATAATAATTTTTACCGTGCTCCCCTTATCTGGGCTATTTAACGGTTGGATTATCCTAGGAGGAGACCTTGGCTCTCCTATTTCCCCTGTTTCCCCTTCTCCTTCACAAATGTTGCTTAAGTTCCCTTCCTGCAGTCGTTCTGACACAGAATTTTCAATTTCTTGAAAGTCCTCTTCATCAGTCTGACTATGCACCTTAGCAAAGGCTCTAGATGGTGATGCTGTGGCCTGAAGGGAGCTAGTAAGCTGTTTAGAATTAATCTTTCTGGGGCCTACCGACGGCTGAGATTCAGTTTTCTTATAGATTTCGTCTATGAAGGTTGTTCAGCCAAGGGTCACCGACCCTTTGGCTTTTTCGGGTTTGTTTGGAGGTTTGATATTCTTTTCTGGCTTTTTCTGCTTAGTCATGCACTCTAAACAAATACTAAATCCTATTCAACCAGCAATTCTGCTAAGAGAGCGGACGGTGGAGCAGGGCTTTTATGTGCTCCGTTCACAGGTTCTTACCTTCCGTTTTTAAAATCCAACTCCCCCCTAGCGGATTTGCGCACTACTCTGTAAAGCGCAAATGGCTATACTCTTTCCCCGGCAACAGCGCCAAAATGTAGAGCTATAATTAGGGTCTCTCACACCTCTAATTATCCTACATTACTAAATCAATCCGGGAACGTTTTGTTATTGCAAAGAGTAACTCAATCCGAAGCTATTCGTCCGAGTAATGCTTAGTAATATAGCGTTCGGAAAATACAAAAGTAAACAGATGCTAAACTGTAACTAAATTATCCCAAAAGATAGAATCACACAAGACAATTGATTAGTCAAGGGTACGAAAGCGATAACCCATCCCTCTAGAAACTGATAGAAAGGAAATTAGAGCATGGACCATAGGTCTGGGAGCTAGGCAGCATCTGCTGAGGCTCACTACAGCCTTAGACCTTCTCTCACACCAGAACAACAAAGGCAAGTAAATAGAACGGCAGAAGGTAAAATGGAACAACAAAAAGGAAATGGAACAACAGTAAATGGAACAACAATCAAAAGAACTAAATCTCGCGAGTCAAAACCAATGATTCACACTCTGATATAACATTCTTTTCCCCTCAAGCAAACTAGATGGAATATACTTTATGGAACAACACTCATTGATGAATTATGGAACAACAATAATCAACCATATATACACGCCTCGCATTAATATAGTAATCTAAGAATGAAGGATAATATAACTATGTTTCTAAACAGAGTAGCATTACTTTCAAGTTCCAATAATTGTTATTTCACATGGATCCAATGACAGTAACATTCATACCAATGCTCTGTAACAGAAATAGCTGGTTAAAGACGCAATTCAACTCTGAAGAGATCCAATTACACAGTGCAGAGTCATTACACGAAAAAATCATTAATGTATTGATCATAACAGAGCATAGCATAGCATATGAAAGATGTATCAGATTACTGAGTAATAAAGATAAGCAAACCACGCATAAATCATAGTATAATGATACAAAAGCAAGTGTCCTTCGGAGCCGGGCCCTTAGCTGCCAATGGTACACCACCTTAGGTTACTCCAGACGCAAAGATGAAATAAACGCCAAGTCTTTTATATTAATGCATCAACAAATGTATACTAAACCAGGTCTCAGTGAGACTCGATGATCAAAGTTTTGTCTAAAAACGAAAATTACAAAAGCGGTTGTCCCCTTGCTCAACGTCGTTGTTCCTTTATATAAGAGTAACAGCGTAGGTATCTAGATAAGAAAGATAAGTAAAACAGCGATCCCTCAGGATCGAAGATCCTGAGGGATTCACTAATCGGTTAATCCTTTACTTTTCTTTCTCGCGTTCGCCGACTCGGTATCCCTCCTTCCTTTCCTGGGTTATTCAGCTCTAATTTACTCGATCTTGTTCGCATCCGGTTCCCTTCTGGAGGGACAACAATTATTCTTCCTCTGTTTTTCACTTTTGGACGACAACTCCTTGCTTCCACTTCTCCTTGTATAGAAAAACAACAATTATTAGTGATTGAGCTTCCCATGTTAATTCTTGCACATTTTATTAAAATCCTTTATCCCTTTTGAATTCACAATGTAGAAAAGGTTACAAATATTACTGAAAAGCCACTAAATTGTTTGTCATAAGCATACCTTTCAAGTGATCCACACCAAGCTCATCCCTGCAGGTGGCAAGCTTGTTCAGATATGTAGAGATCATGTTGCCCTTTTCACACTTGATTTTCTGAATCTTGTCTTTCAATGCCAACTTACTTTGATCATTGTTGTTCTGATATAGATCTTTCAATGTTTTCCACATTGAAAATGGTGTCTCCTTCCCATGGAGACTCGAGACTATGTGGTCTCAAATTCCCTCCAGAAGGATTCTCCTTGCTCTAGCCACACATTTCTTCCCTTCCGCCAATTCTATAGCATTAGCTGTTGCTGGCTTGGGGACTTCTTGATCAATGAAGTCCTTCAAATCGTTGTCCTCTAATACTGCTTCCATGTGATCCTTCCAGGCTATATAATTCAAGCTGCCATCAAGGGCATACTCGAGTCTTAAGTCGTTGAATGCCATTGGGGAAATTTGAGATGTGATAAGAATTCAAATTCTATAATCAGGGACTTAAAACTTAAAACTTCTCCCTTCTTTGTATATTGTTCACTTTGATCACCTTTGCTCTGATACCATGTAGAAATTCCCGCTGTATATCACCTGATAATGCAATATACTAAAGCAAAATACTTGATCTACTTCTACAAACAAACTTGTGGAAGCTTAATCGAATTTGAGCAAGATCAAATAGAACACATATAATAGAGAATGAGAAACCAATCACACATGAACATAGAAGTATACTATGGGGAAATCCTCACCTAAAAACCTCGATCTCTGTATTATCATACAAGTGGAAATATGTCTGGATTACACAAAGCTTTAGCTCACAAACTATCGATCTCTCAGTACAATCCTACAATACAACTCACAAACTGAATAGACACAAGATATGCCTTCCCTTAGCCCTCCAAGCCTCCTATTTCCTTGTGTAGTTTCTCTTGGGGTCCAATGCTACCACCTGTGAGAATTGGCCTCATCACACACTCGTCAAACTCAAAAGTAACTGCACAATCTCCAAGGAATGAATTCCTTCTGCATGCAAGAGATATCCTCAATAGAATGTTCCTGCAACTGATAGTACATTGTCCCTTCATCTGATCTCAACTAGGTCTTTGACTAAACTGACATGCATGAGTTATTTATGAGAGAATATTCAATTATCTGAAGTGCAGCAATTACATGCATGCATGCAATAACTAACTAAAATCACAATTAGTTCAACAAAGTATTTGAACTAATCTAACTAGACTTGACTTAGTTAACTGAGCTAACTAATTACAACTCAAAGTACAACTCATCCTGATCTCCTTTAATCAAGGGATAACTTCCTCAATCAATGGATAAATGGTTGCATGTCTTCACATAGACTTCATGTTTGACTTTCTACAACTAATTAACTCAAGATGAATTAATTAATTATTTTACAAACAACTGCTAAGATCAAATTCAAATTTTAATTCTCAATTTTAGTTTAGGGACTAACTAAAATTGGAATGTATCTCGAAATGCTATTTATAGCAGTGCTATTTTTAACACTTCTATTTTTAGCATTTCTTGTTGCTATTTTCAACAAGTCATTCCCAATCTGACAATTTCTCCCTTCCATTCATAGAGTCTTGGTAGCTATTCCAACTCTTTTTAAGGCCAAGGAGAGTGAGGCTCACCATATCATCATCGACAGTAGCTATTTTGACACTGCCAATCTCATCTCTACAGGTGGTGAGCTTGTTTACATATGTGGAAATAGTATCGCCCTTCTCCATATTGATTCTTCGAAGCTTATCCTTGAGCACAAATTTTCTCTGGTCGTTACTGTTCTGGTAGAGGTCCTTCAATGTCTTCCATATTGAAAATGGAGTATCCTTCCCATGGAGTCTCAAGACAATATGGTGTCGAACTACCTCAAGGATTAATCCAGGTGGATATTGGTGGCCACTTGCCAAGTCCATCTGGACCCCCATCCTTGTCTCTTTCAGCATTTTCAGTTTCCTTAATTATAGCACAACTTACTATTTTTAGCAGTTTTTTCGGGTCCTGAACTTCCGGAGCCGTTTTGAGGCCCTAAACGACGTTTTTTGGGGAATCCAGGGGCAACATGATAAACCAATGTTGCCCGTTCCAACAATGGTATTCCTCGCATAGATCTTTCTAACGAGCTATCATACGCGTCAAACGGAGTTCGTATGCCAAAGTTACGTCCCCGGGAAATTGATGTACCAATTTACCCAAAACGGGGCCCACAATTTGGGGTTTCATCTTCTAAGGGTCGGTTTTGGAATGTGAAGGGTTTTCCATTGTTTCTCAATAATAAATAGGCCTTCGAGCCTCATTGTAACAGAGTTCGGAACAGTTCAGAGGCATGTAGCCGCACATCTCTTCTTAGAGATAAGCTACCATCGCCCTAGCTGGTTTATTTCCATTTCTGGTTGTAAGCATATTTCGGTATTTTCCATTAATGAAATGAAGTATTATTTCCGCTGCATCTCTTTATTTATGGTTATCGCATCTCTGTATTTATGGTTATCTCTGTAATCTATTGCGTTCCTGTTTAAATCCGGATCAGAAGGATACTCCATTTTTAATGTGGAAGACATTGAAGGACCTCTACCAGAATAGTAGCGACCAAAGGAAATTGGTGCTCAAGGATAAGCTTCGAAGAATCAAGATGGAGAAGGGCGATACTATTTCCACATATCTTAACAAGCTCACCACCTACAGAGATGAGCTTGGTAGTGTGGGAATAACTACTTCCGATGATGATATGGTGAGCCTCACTCTCCTTGGCCTTCCAAAGAGTTGGAATAGCTACTAGGACTCTATGAATAGAAGGGAGAAACTGTCGGATTGGGAACTACTGTGGTTGGATCTTATGCAGGAGGAGATCAGGAGGAGCACACGAGATGGTTCTTCATCCAAGAATGATGATGAAGAAAATATGGTCTTAGCAAGTAAGGCAAGGAAAGGGAAGGGGAAGGCTTCCCAATTCAAACCGAATTCTTCTCATGGAGGGAAGAAGGGTGACATGTCTAAAGTAAGATTATTTAATTGTCATAAGATGGGACATTATGTGACTAATTTCCCATTGAAGAAGTCCAAGAAGGGATCCTTGGAAGGATCGGAAGGTGATTCATTAGCCTCTTAGTTCGAAATGGACTTTACCCTCGTCGCATGCATGGTGTCATGGATGATGGGTTGTGTCTGGTATCTTGATATTGGAGCCTCATTCCACATGACCGGCGATAAAAAATTATTAAGTGCCTTGGAGGAGAAAGACATCAAGATGCTCATAGAGATGGGTGACGATGGAAGGTATAGTGCACAATTGCTTTTCAAAGGGAGCATGGAGCTCCTCTCACCTTGATAGATGTGACATATGTGCCTGGACTGAAGAAGTACTTGGTATCAATCATGATGTTGGAGGACAAAGGCTATGATGTTGTCTTCAATAAAGGAAATGCGTTCCTAAGACACATAGACACGGGTCATACCAAGAGGATAGGGATTCGGGTGAAGAATCTCTATAAACGAGAGGTATATGATTGTGCAACATTGAGTACAAAAGAAGAATTGGTGCAAAGCCAAGACATTGGCGAGTTGTGGCATAGGCGGTTAGGCCATTTGCATCATGGGGATTTGAAGATAATGCAGCAGATATCTACACGACTTCCCAAAGGTAAACTTGAGCAAGTTGGCACATGCAAAGGTTGTACGTTGGAAAGTACACCAAGTCTTCCTTTCATGATTGAGACAATGAAGTAGAGGCTATCTTAGAGCGAGTTCATATTGATTTGTGTGGACCATTCTCGGCAGCATCCAAAACGAAGCAAAGGTGTTATGTGATTTTCATTGATGACTATTCTCATAAATGCTGGATTTATTTCATGCAGAAGAAGGACCAAACTTTCACAAATTTTTGTGAGTTCAAATCTTTGGTCGATAAAGAGTCAAGGAAGAATTCAAGGCCTTGAGAAGCGGCAACAGTGGATAATATGTCTCTCAAGAGTTTAAGGACTTCTGTGCAGCAGAAGGAATTAAATAAGAGTTGACGGCACCTCATAACCCACAATAAAATGGGGTGGCCGAGAGGAAGAACAGAACTATTGTAGGGGCAACACGAGAAATGTTGCATGACAAAGGCCTACCACTTCACTTGTGAGCTGAGGCATGCAACACAACGGTCTATTTGCAGAATAGAAGCCTGCATCACATACTTGGGATGAAGACACTAGAGGAAGCCTTCTTTGGTAAGAGACCAAATGTGGGTCACTTTAGGATCTTTGGATCATCAGTATATTTCCATGTGACAAAGAATGCACAAAAGAAGCTTGATCTGATAGCAGAGTTGGGGATATCTGTGGGGTACACTGATACACCTCACAACTATCGAGTGTACTTGCCTACCAATTAGAGGACAGTGGTTCACAGAGATCTCAAGTTTGATGAGCAGAAGGCCATGCGAGTTTCCCTTGAGAGGGAGCTCTAACTACAGGCTGTGGAGGAATTGTTGGTTCCTAAGGAGGAGGAGCCTCAGACTGATGCAGAGCAGTTGCATGCAGAGGTTCTAGGAGTGGAGACATCCACTCAAGCAGAGTCTTCTAGAGATGGATGGAAGCGCACAAGAAAAGCTGACAAATTGTTGGAGGATGCGAGAGAGAATGTGGGAGCACCATCTTCTCAGCGCAAATAGAGGAGGTCACCTGAGAGGTACAATGGATACATGGTCCTTGCTGGGGAATGTGTTGAGACCGAGCCATCTTCCTTTGAGGAAGCTGTGCAACAGCCGATTTGGGTTGATGCTATGGTGGAGGAGTATGACTCCATAGTTCGTAACAGTACTTGGGACATGGTTTCGAGACAGAGAACAAGTCAGTTGTTAGTTACCGTTGGATTTACAAGGTAAAGCAAGTTGCTAATGGTAGTGTAGAGAAGCATAAGGCAAGATTTGTAGCCCATGTCTTTTCACAGGTCAAGAGGATCATGTTGCTATAGTATATTTTGACAGAGGAGAAAGATGTTGACGTTTTGACAAAGACATTGTCAAAGTGTAAATTCAAGTTCCATAGAGATAGGATCAGAGTGGCAGATAATCCCTTTCTTGTTGAGAGGGAGTGTTGAAATATGGCAACAAGAACATTCCAATTTAATTTGTACTTGAATTAAATTGTGAATTAAAATTGAATTTAGTCTTAGCTACTTGGAAATAATTAATTAATTAATTTTAAATTAATTAGTTAGAGAAATTCAAGTTAGAAGTCTTTCTGAAGTCATGCAAGAGTTATCCTTAAAATTAAGGAGATAAGATTGAGTTATATTTTAGTTGTAATTAGTTAACTTAGTTTACTGAGTTAAGTCCAGTTAAATTAGTTCCAAATTGTTTGAGAAACTAATAGTGAGTTAACAGTCAGTTGATGCATTAATGCACTCAATTAGTGCTACTCCAGTTAACTGAAGATTCCCTCATCAGAAAACTCATGCATGTCTATTCTGAGAAAGACCCAATTGAGATTAATGTTCAAGGAAAATGTACTATCAGTTGCATGTGTTTTATCATGGAGAAAACTCATGCATTCAGTCAAGGATTTATCCTTGAGGATTGCATAGTTTTGAAGGAAGTTTTCCACTTGGTTGAAGGAAAATCATCCATAAGGAACAACGCAAGGAAATAGGAGCTTGGAGGGAAGAAAGGAAGGCTGGAAAGAAGCCAAGATTGCCTGTGAGCATCTGTGAGGATTGCATTGAGAGCTGGCTAGCTGAGAGAGCTAAGGTTTTGTACAATTCCTATGTATTTCCACCATGTATGATAATACAATAGTGTGGGGTTTTTAGCTGAGGATTTCACTAGAGTATTTTCATGTGTATTGTGCCATTGATTCTTCTTCTTCTGGTTATATTATTTAGCTCAATCTTTAAGCTTCCACAAATTGATAGTAGAAGTAGGTTATAGTATTATGCTTTGATTTATATTGCATTATCGGGTTAACCTAGACAGATTTTCTACAACGAATACATGGATATATTTCCTCAAGAAGAAATCTAAAGTCTTTGATAGGCTTAAAGAATTTAAGGCTTTGGTGGAAAACCAGACAGAGAAAAAGATAAAGGTGTTGAGGATAGATAACAATAGAGAATTTTGAAACAAGGAATTTGAAGAATTCCATAAGAAGTGTGGTATAGGACGGAAAAAGAGTACTCCATACACACCTGAGAAAAATGGAGTTGCAGAAAGAATGAACAAGACATTGATGGAAAGGGAAAGAAGCATGCTTAGAGGTGTCGGGTTAGGATAGGAATTTTGGGTAGAGGCAGTGGAGACAACATGTTACCTGGTCAACGGATCACCTTTATCAAAGTTGGAGGATAAGACTCCACAAGAGGTATGGATTGGTAAGAAACCCTCTCTTTCACATCTGAGGGCATTTGGATGTGATGCATATGTACATGTTCCAAAGGAGAAAAGAACCAAATTGGATAGTAAATCTGAAAAGTGCATCTTTATTGGGTATAAGGATGGTTTAAAGGGTTATAAGCTTTGAAACCCGATAGCAAGGAACATTGTGTATAGTCGAGATTTGGTGTTCAGAGAGGTGAAAGATGTTATTAAACATGAAGTCCAACCAAATGAACCTGAGAAGATAGAGTTTGAGCTTAAGGAGGAACAATTAGACTCTACAGCAAAAGAGGAATCAGAAGATGAAGAGCCACAAACTCCGGGTGTGAGAAGATTAGTTTGAGAAAGAAGGCAACCAGAAAGGCATAGTCCATTTTCTTTTTTTTCTTTTGCTTTATTTATTACTAATGATGATCTGAGAACTATGAAGGAAGTAGTAGATTCAAAGGATGGAAAACTATGGAAAGAGGCCATGGTTGATGAAATGGCATCTTTGCACAAAAATGAGGCTTGGGATCTGGTGGAGTTGTCAGCTAGAAGGAAACCCATTGGCAACAAATGGGTGTTCAAGAAGAAGACAAATGAAAAAGGAAAGGTGGAGAAATACAAAGCTCGGTTGGTAGAAAAAGGTTATTCCTAGGTGTCGATAATTGATTTTGGTGATATTTTTTCTCCTGTTGCCAAGGTAGCTTCTATTAGATTACTTTTATATGTTGCTGCTGCTTTTCATTTTGAGGTAGAACAGATGGATGTGAAGATAACATTTCTTCATGGGAATTTAGAAGAGGAGACCTACATGAAGCAACCTGAAGGATTTGTAGTGAAGGATAATAAAGAACTGGTATGCAAGTTAAAAAAGTCTCTGTATGGGTTAAAATAGTCACCAAGGATGTGGTATTAGAAATTCGATACATTTATACGGGGACTTGGCTTCACTGAAAGAAAAGAATACCACTGTGTGTATTTTAAATTAATTGGTGACCATTTTATTTATCTGGTCTTGTATGTCGATGATATGTTTCTAGTTGGAAATGACAAAGAAATTATCCATGATTTGAAGACCCAATTGTCCTCCAAATTCGACATGAAAGATCTTGGTGCTGCAAACTATATTTTGGGCATGGAAATTAAAAGAGAACAGGCAAAGAGGAAGCTCTGGTTAAACTAGAGGAAGTATTTTGAGATAGTACTACAGAGGTTTAATATGTAGGATAGTAAATTGGTGAAGGTTCCTATTCCTGTTGGTGTAAAGTTATTTGTTAAACAGTATCCCAAGACACAAGAAGAGGAAGAGGACATGTCCCGTGTTCCATATGCAAGTGTAGTTGGTAGCCTGATGTATACGATGGTTTGTAATAGGCCAGACATTGCACATGCAGTGGGAGTATTGAGCGGGTTTATGTCAAGACTAAGAAAGGAGAAATGGATAACAATGAAGCAGGTTTTTAGGTATTTGTGTGGCACTAGTGATTATGGTTTGTGCTACCAAGGAATACTAGGATTGGACAGAGTTTTGGATATCCATGGCTTTGTTGGTGTAGACTGGACTGGAGATCCAGATTAGAGAAGTTCTACAAGTGAGTATGTGTTTAACCTATTTGGAGGTGCAATCAGTTGGATGAGTAAGAAACAATCTATAATGGCACTATCAACTACAGAGGTAGAATACATGGAAGTAACTCATGAAAGCAAGGAAGTAGTCTGGTTGCAGAGATTGTGTTCAAGTATGGGGTTAGTATAGGGAGCTATAATGATAGACTATGCTAGCCAAAGTGCAATTTTCTTTCCAAAGAAACCTGCTTATCATTCAAAGACAAAGCACATTTATGTTCAGTATCACTTTGTGAGGGATGTGATAGAAGACAAAAAAGTGTTGTTGGTAAAAGTGGACACTTTGAAGAATACTGTAGATGCATTGACAAAATCTGTGAGCTCTGAGAAGTTCTATTGGTGTAGAGAAACAATGAGTGTTGCAGGGTTGGATAAATGACTAATCTCTCTTGTGGAAAGAAAACAAAAAGTGGGATAATGGTGGGTTGTGTTATATTCTTTCCATGACTAACTCCCCTAATTAACTAGGGGTTGGAGGAGGGGTCGGGGGGCGCAGAGCCCCCCTTCATTGTGCTAATTGTGCAGTGGGGGGGTCACAGGGGGTTTGAGGGGGGTGGGTAGCCCCCCTCTATGAGGTCCAAGGCAGACACAAAGGTTTCACTCAATGAACCTCTCACATATCACGTGCGTTCACGGAATATTAAACAATACCCTTAATTTGACAACATATTGGAGAATACCTCTAAAAGTCACATTATTTAACCCCCTAACAATATAAACCCAATACACCTTCCCAATTTAAAAAACCTCTACTTTCACTAGATATTGCAGGTATCCATTTTTTAATTAACATTTTTCATACCCTTTTATATTTTTTCATTAAATGTGAGCTCCATTTTTTATACCTGCCAATATGAAAACCCTTTACCCCTATATATATCCCAATATATTATGCCATTTTTTCCTCAATAAATATCCCCCAATATGAATGCACGTGATATGGTATTGCCCCACATTGAAGCCCCCGTGGGGGCAGCACCTTGGGGAAATTGTTTTTGGACCCTATATTAGGTGGGTGGACCTACCTATGGTTTTGTGCATGGTTTTTTGCACATGGTTTTGGGCATGATGGTTTCGGTCCATGGTATTGGATGCTTTGGCTGTATAAATATTATTTTTTTGAGGCTTCTACGGTTTGTGCTGTGTCTAGAGTTTTCTTTTGGAATTATCACATCCATAGTTGTTAGAATCGATGTTTCGAGCCATCCACCATGGCCCATCATCAAGATAGATTTATAAAAGGAACATAATGAAAAATCAAGATGGTAGTCCTAGTTTTTGGGAAAATATCTGTGTATATGTGTTTTATGTGTTATGCTCTTGCTATTGTTTATTTTCTGTGTTTTAGAATTCGTATGCAGGTAATTTTTGTATAGGGTTAAAACCTACAGTAGGAAAGCCTATTTTGAGCCCGAATTGAGAAAACTCATCATTGAAGCTTGGATTAGGCCTCCACTTGACCTCCATGCCATCAAGAACATTTTAACCCTCTTGCTCCACACTTGTCTCCCCTGCCAAAGATCAAGGAAATATTAGCATTTGTATTCATAAAGTAGAAATATTTAAAAAAATGAGTTCTTTTATATTTATACATGCACAAAACAGTTAGTACTCTCTAGATCATATTTCATGATCAGTTAGTTTAAATCATCACATGTGATAAACAGGGTTAAGCTAGGTTTCTTTTACATTTAGCTCATGATCTTTATGCAATTAGAATAGGTTTCTTTCCTTGTACTTTCTTTCTTAGAATAGGTTAAGGTTCCATTTCAAACATTTCATTTTATGCAATTAGTTTAGGATTTCACTTTAGTACATGCACTCCATTACATCATGACAACAAAGGAAGGAAACATTGTATGCCACACATACAGTGCTAATACCTCTTAAGTTTTTACAAACCCTAGGTTTATAATTAAATTCGGTCGCCTTGGGAATTGCAACATTCTTGTTGCAATACTGAGGCTCATCACTTACCAAAGGAGATGAAATACCTTGCCTTACAACCTAAAAATCAAAGAATACCATTCTCCTGACAGAATGAGAGAGGCACTAAATAGAACCCCCAGTTATAAGCAAGATCTGCAAAGACTCAAAGTCAATTGGATTGGCTTGAGGCTTAGTCCAACATTTCTTTTAGGAATGTCGGAAAGAAGGAAAGAAGAAGAAGAAGAAAGAAATCAATGGGAAGAGATAGAGAGGAAGGTAGGATTTTATTCATAGGAAGAGGAGACTACAACAGAAGCATGGGATGTTAGGGAAGCCACTAGAACAATGAAGGACATGGACATAGAATAAGTTGCTCAGAGGATGAGAAACACTTTCAGTAGGGGGGTGATGAGGAGGCTCATCATTGGGTAAATATATGGACCTTAATACAACTCCAAGCTTACTAAAGTCAACGCTTATCATAATTTCTTACATGTTTTAATTATATTTTTCTTAATGAGATGAGTAAAAGTAAGATGTTATGTCTAGTGGTCTAATGTGCATTGATTGCAGGTTTTTGGGAGAAAATTATGGCGATTGTGGCTAATTAAGGTGTAGGAACTCAAATGAGACAAGAAGGAGAGATTATAGGAGATGGATATTCCTCATTAAATCCTAACTCATTCGAATATACTCCAATCAAATCACACTAGCTTAGAGTTTCAGGCAGCTGAGTCATAAAGATCATTGACAGTTGAGCCAGTGATAGTTAAAGAACCAGTTCATCTTGAGATTGGGAGCCAAGCCTCCCTAGATTTAAGGAAGTTGTGGAAACTTCAATTGTATATATAAGGAGGCCTAGAGCCTCATTAGGATTCGAATTTTTTATGCAAGATAACTAATCACTTTCGAGTGAAGGATTGTGGAAAAATACTGTTATGTATTATTTTTTGATATGTTAATGAAAATGAGAATTTCCTTGATCCAGCACCGAGTTGACTTAGAGGGTTGAAGCTCTTGGATTAGGGACCAACCCTAGCAACAGAGGCTCCTCTTAATGTACTTGTATGCTTGGGTTATTTCATAGATTACTTGTTGAATTAATTTTGGCATTGTTTCATTGCAAGTATTAGTGATTTTGATTAGTTTTCTTCCATTTGTGCATAGCTTTAGCAATAGCTTTAGAGGGATAAAGGAATACCAAAAAGGTTGATAGCCAGTGGTTCTTGCTTCACTCCTCCCTTTAGTGACCATGGTTTGAAGGAAAATCTCCCATTTAGCCCCAAAAAGATAGAATTTTGATTTCTTATGAAACTTAGGGTTTTCTTCTAATTAGGCCAACATCTTAAGTTTTCAAGGAAAATTTACAGTTGTTATTTCTGTTATCTCTAGCTTTGTATTAGATTTCATGATGTTTCACAATAGGCTGCAAAGTATTTCCATGCATGAACTAGGCAAATGAATGATGAAATTTTGTTTTCTTATGTTGTTGGAGATCTTTCTTGTTTTGACATGATTTATGGGTAAATGCCAGTGATGTGTGTATTGCAGGAGTTTCAACAGTGCAGGAATATATCATATTAGCAGCCCCAACCTAACCTCATCCATACATAATTGCCAAAAGCCACTAAGTCCATAAACCAAGTTATCATTTTATGAGACCAACTTGCCATGCTTGTTGAGCAAATCCAACCATTCTAGAAACTTTGGTTTGAGTTCTGAGGAAGTCCTAGCCACTTCCTTGCCTTATTCATTTCATCACCCACCTTTCCTAAACTCTATACCACTGCCTAAATCACTCATGCTTTCGGCCTGATCCTGTAGGAATACAGGGTATCCATTGGGACGTCCTATAGACATCCTGTAGGACAACCTGTAGTGGCCTGTTTTGAGGTCGATTTGTGAAAAATGCATCAAGAAAGATAGGAGAAGACCCCTACTTGCCTCTCAAGCCTCCTAACCCTTCACAACCACCTCTCTCCATGCCTAACCCACCTGCCATACAATGAAGAAGAAATAACATTCATGTTTTCACAAAAAGGACAAAAAGAAAAGGTTGTTGTGTTCATTCATATGCACAACAGTAGATTGTTTTGATTAGATCAAACTGCATGCTTAGGAGAGTTAGGGTTCCACATGTGCTAGTTTATAATTCTTTTGAAGCAAGACCTCTTAACAGATAACTAGATGAGTTGTGCGTTTTAAACATTTCTTCAGTCTTTCATTACTTTAGTAGATAATATTTCAATTCTCTCAATTAGGGAAAAATTATCCTTTCTCCATTGGTAATCAAACTTCCTCTAAATCAATAGAAGGCTCGTTGGAGAAACCCTAGTGGTCTATTTCCAGCTCGAGAAACCCTAGTGGTCTATTTCCATCTCAGTAGTGACAAAGATTGGATCCATTGCATCTATTTATGTATACAACATTGTTACCTCCAAGTTTGTACGAACCTCAGGTTGACAAAGTAAATTTGGTAGCCCTAGGAGTTGCAACATTCATGTTGCAATACTGGTGCTCATCAATTTTTGGCGCTAGAAAGTGATGAGCACCAGTATTGCAGCAAGAATGCTGCAAATCCTGGGGCTATCAACTTTACTTTACCAACCTAGGGTTCGTACAAACTTGGAGGTGATAATGCTGTATACACAAATAGATGCAACGGATCCACTCTTTGTGACTGTTGAGCTAGTGATAGACCACTATGGTTTCTCAAACTAATTTTCTATTGATTTAGAAGAAATTTGATTACCAGTGGAAAAAGAGGATTTTTTCCCTAACTGAGAGAATTGAAATATGATCTACTGCAGTAATGAAAGACTAAAAGAAATACTTAAAACACACCACTAATCTAGCTATCCATTGAGAGATATTTCTTCATAAGAATTCTAAACTAACAAATGTGGAACCCTAACTGTCCTAAGCATGCAATTTGATCTAATCAAAACACTTTACTATTGTGCATATGAGTGAACACAACAAGCTTTTCTTTTTGTTCTTTTTATGAAAACATGAATGTTAATTCTTCTTGATTGTATGGCAGGTGGGTTAGGTGTGGAGAGAGGTGGTTGTGAAGGGTCATAAGGCTTGAGATGCAAGCATGGGTCTTATCCTTTCTTTCTTGATGCATTTTTCACAAATCAACCTCAAAACAAGCCATGACTGTTCGTCCTATAGGATTTATACAGGATGTCCTAATGCACCTGCATGATCCCCTATATTCCTACATGATCAGGCCGAAAGCATAAGGAGTGACTTAGGTAGTGGTATATGGCTTAGGGAAGGTGAGTGATGGAAGGAATAAGGCAAGGAAGTGGCTAGGACTTCCTCAGAACTCAAACCAAAGTTTCTAGGATGGTTGGATTTGCTCAACAAGCATGGAAAGTTGGTCTTATGAAATGATAACTTGATTTATGGACTTAGTGGATTTTGGCGATTATGGATGGATGAGGTTAAGTTGGGGCTACTGACATGAGCTTTTCCTGCACTCTTTAAACTCCTGCAATACACACATCACTGGCATTTACCCATAAATCATGTCAAAACAAGAAATATCCCCAACAACATAAGAAAATAGAATTTCATCATTCATTTTCCTAGTTCATGCACGGAAATACTTTGCAGCTTATTGTGAAACATCATGAAATCTAATACAAAGCTAGAGATAACATAAATAACAACTGCTAACTATTCTTGAAAACTAAGGATGCTTTCCTAATTAGAAGAAAACCCTAAGTTTCATAAGAAACCAGAATTCTATCTTTTTGGGGCTGAATAGGAGTTTTTCCTTCAAACCATGGTCCCTAAAGGGAGGAGTGAGGCAAGAAACACATGTTATCAACCTTTTTGGTATTCCTTTATCTCTCTAGAGCTACTACTAAATCTATGCACAAATGGAAGCAAACTAATCAAATTCACTAATACTTGCAATGAAACAATGCCAAAATTAACTCAACTATGAAATAACCTAAGCATACAAGTACAGTAAGAGGAGCCTCTGCTACTAGGGTTGGGCCCTAACCCAAGAGCTTCAGTCCTCTAAGTCAGCTCAGTGTTGGATAAAGGAAATTCTCATTTTCATTAACATATCAAAATATAATACATAACAATGTTTTGCCACAATCCTTCACTCGATAAGTTGGATTACCCATTTCAGGTAATTAGTCTCCGGTATCTAACATTGAATCAGTCTATACATCCCACAATTCAATTATGCCAGAATATTTCTTTACTGAAGGTTTCATACCTCCTTATAATCCTCCGATCACTAATCCAATGGGACCACTATTGATTCAAGTTGCACCAGTACCTCTTATGTCTTCCACTGTACCTACACTCACCATCCCATCGATGAATAATGGGTCATGGGATTTTGTGGACAATTTTGGTCCACCCTTACCTCCCCAATTGATATTCAGTACTACACCTCTGATGGTGAACCCTACTATCCAAACTGTGCCAGGTGTGAGCAACCTAGTTACACCAAACACGAGTGAAATCTAGTACACACTAGTTTCTTCCCATTTTGTGTATGCTCTCGGACCTTCAACAAGTGCTCCATATAGTGTTGTTAGCACGGGTCCCTTCAACAACCCCTTTGGTTGGAATCCTTTGTTTATTTCTAACCCCCAAGTTCAAATGCTTGGGGCACAATTCCCAATATGCACATACTGGTAGGGGGCATTACAGTTCCCCCTCCATTTATAGGACAAACTGGATAGTCATTGATTGACATAAATCCTCCATATGTTAGTCAAGTGCCAACAACCAACTACATGACTGGTGGGATCTCTCAACCCAGTCTCGCTCAATCCATTTGGGAACCTCGTTCTCAGCCTCAAATGAGTGAAAGGGGAACCTATTATCTTGGTGGAAATCAATCATATATCGCCTAGCCTAACAACCCCTATGGACAACCAAAATATACGACTGTGACCAAAGGAAATTATTATTCCGCAAGTCCTATGTATAATGTTGGGAATAATATGATAGGAGGACCATAAGGACCCTCAAGTCATTTGTCATCACCTTGGTCCAAATTGGGGGCATCAAATGATTTTCCTTTCTTGGCAACACTTGACATCCCCAGTTTGTACAAACTCACCAATGAACCCATCTACCATAATTTACATTGGCCTCCAATCCTGCACAAAATTCCTACTGACATCCCGAAGTTCGAAGGGAAACAAGGGGAGGATCAAGGTACACATATCACCACCTATCATATATGGTGTGTGTCCAAATCCATGGTTGATGATAGTGTCTGGCTCTATCTCTTCCCCTGCACCCTTACTGGTAATGCAACCAAGTGGTACATTAAGATACCACGCGTGTTAGTTAATACCTTTGGCAATGAAATTTCAAAAGAACTTTCAGCGACCCCTCTGCTATGAAACTGGGACATAACTCCTTACTAGTTTACACCAAGACACCACCACCCACATCTCTGATCACATTTATGAATGGAGACATAGGTGGAGGCTAGTCAAAGTGTCCCTTCCAGATTATCTCTTAGTAGATTGGTTCTGCAAATCTCTTCTCCCCCAAATTGTCAAGGTCGTTGCCTTAGGTGGGGCAGTCATTGAAGACTAATCCATTCATCACGCCCAACATTTAGATTTGATTTATTCACAGTCTAGCACATCATACGACATCATCCCCAATGCCCTTAGAATTTCCAATGCTCCCGCTACTCAGCAACCTAGCACGCACGTGGATGGTATTATCAACACTACCTCCAGGTTTGTTGTAAAACAACTTAGCGGACACATTGCCCAGTTGTTTTTTGATCTCGCTACCTAATCAAATTCTCTTCCTACTGCTACAATAAACTCTGTGCAGTTTACACAAAAAACTTGATGGTAAGAATAAGAAGAATAAGAAAAATACCACTCCTTCTGAAGAACAGTCAGCCAAGAAATCCAACCCAAAGCAGAAAGTTGTTGCGCAACTTGATAGCGGAAAGGAAAAAACTATCAAGTTCCCTTGCAATATCTATGTGGAAGACCATACGACACATCGTTGTCCGCACCTCCAAGAATGAATAGATCTCCTTGCTCAAAAGGACATTGGTCGGACCCCCATGGTCCTAAACAACCCTTTCCCTAATCGATAGCAGTAACATCTTATTTTGAACTTGCCTCAACCCCTGCAAGGGGGAAACAACATTTCACATCATCCTTTAGGTGGTGAAGTACCATCCACCATTTACACTTTTGAAACGGTCGATCTTCAAATGCAAGCCAAAACTTATGGATCTCTAGTTGCTAATTCTTAAGACGTTACCTTGAGTTCAAACCCATCACCACCCAACGATATGCATATCAAAATGCTAGTTTTTGATCTTGTAAGTCGCCCCCCAAAGGGGGCACTCCATCGCACAACACATAATACATATGCACGTGTTTCCCAAAACTACAATATTGTAGAATATTTGGCACAAGCACTGTTAGCTATGTCTGCACTCAAAGTATTAAAAACTTGTCCAACACAAAGGAAAGCTTTGCTTTCGGCTATTGGTGCGGCTGACCCTCAGGATTCCATGCTAGTAATATTAGACATGGAGAAATTTAAACCTCCCCTTTCCCACCAGCTTGCATTTTAGGTGAATTTTTTTTGAAAAGGATGAGGCATACATAGAATTGTCATTGACGAAGGCAGTTCAACTCGTGTCATGTCTACTTCATGTTGGCTCACCTTGGGTTTTCCAACCCTCTCTCTACCTTCAAATTTCCTTGAAGCATTCAATGACCATACATTCATCCCAAAATGTTACCTTGCTGACTATCCCATCACTTTGAGTGGGAAAATGGTAACGTGGACATTGAAGTTGTAGATCGTAAACTCAACTATAATCTAATTTTGGGCCGCAGTTGGACTTATGCCATGATTGCCATTGTGTCTTTAGTTTTCCACCTCATTTTCTTTCCATTGGATGGGAGAATTGTCACAGTGGACCAGTTGTCCTTCTGCACCCCAAATTACTCCTTGTTTCCTAATAGCAATATACCTTTAGTGGGTGGCATACCTGACTCTTATGTCAATATTGGTACCGGTCTATTGAAGGGTTCTTCCCTAATGGGTTGCTTTTCTCTCTTGCCGCCCCAGGTTCCATAGATGGTTTCTATGGTCTCCACTATTCCTCAATACCTAACCAATCCCTGGATCCTCCCAACCCCTTAAGAAATTGACTCTTATGGAGAAAAAATGCCACTGTAACCACTCGAATTGGCCTATCAAGCATTTAATCTACATCTGATTCTCCTGTCACTTTGGTCATAGCCAACAATATCGCTTCCTCTCCCACAAATTCTCCCTCTAATAATCTCCTCAATCAAGTCCTACCTTCGGATGAAGTTATTTGAGAGATCTTGCTTTAGAGGAGCGACCTTGGGAAACCTCTCCCATCATGACTCCTTCTAATGATCTCCTCGATGAAGTCCCACCTACATCTAAAGCTATTCGAGAGCTCATGTCTTTAGAGGAGCAACCTTGGGAAAACTCTCTCCATCACATTTCGATATCTAATTCAGATGCGACCCTTATACAAATATTGTCCTTTGAACCACCTGAGATCATTCCCTTAAGTTATAAAACCATTCAAACTTTGGATTCGGAAGGGAACATGGGCAATATTTCAAAGATAATGCTCATTGATATCTCAGTCAAGATAGGCATCGTGGAAAATATTTAGATTGGAGCTAACTGCAATCCTGAGGAAATTGCAAGTTTCACCTAGACTTTTAAGGATTTCCACAATGTTTTCCCTTGGTCTTATGAGGAAATGCATGACATAGGCCATTCTATTGTCAAGCATGAGATCAAGAAATATCAAGCATTCTTTTTATTGTATTTTTCTTGCTTGTTAATCCGAAAAAACCTCGAGTATCCTTCTTTGGGCATGTTAAACTACCACGAAGAAGATCGAGCACTGTTTTTATGGTGTTTTTCTTACTCGTTAATCCAAAAAAACCTCGAGTCTCCTTCTTTAGGCTCATGAAACTACCATGAAGAAGATCTAGCATTCTTTTTATGGTATTTTTCTTGCTTGTTAATTCGAAAAACCTCAAGTCTACTTCTTTAGGCTCGTTAAACTACTACAAAGAAGGTGTGAGTATGTTCTTTTTTGGGACTTTTTCTTACTCTTGAACTAAAAAATACCTGAGTTACTTCTTCAGACTCGTTAAAATATTATGAAGAAGATATGAGAAACTCTTTTTCTCTCTTTTTCTAGCTCATTAAAATGAAAAAGTTATTCTAATAATTTTTTTTAGGGACTTTTTCTCGCCTGTAAAATTGAAAAAACCCCGAGTTACTTCTTTAGGCTTGTTAGAAGAAGCTCCGAGCATTATTTTTTGGAATTTTTTCTTGCTCATAAAATTGAAAGATCTCTTATTTTTTTGTAATCAGGGCTTGTAAAACTCCTACAACGACGATATGAGTTCTTTCTTTTTTAGGACTCTTTCTTGATCTCAAATTGAAAAATCCTCGAGTTTTTCCCTTCTCCTAGCTCATTAAATTTACGAAGTAGGCATGAGCAGTTATTTTATCTCTTTTTCCTTGCTCATTAAACTGAAAAATATACCTCGAGTTTTCTTCATTTGACTCATTAAAATTTGATGAAGATCTATTAAGTTTGTCTTCACGTGACTCATTAAAATTTCATGAAGAAAATCAAGTTTACTATATCGGGTATACTATTAAACCATTGTCACACCTGGTTAACAACTATGACAAAGGGACCCCCTTGGAGTTGCTCCATATGATCTTTTCAGACTCTCTAAATACGAAAAGACCACCGAGTTTACTTGTCTAGGCTCATTAAATTTAATCAGATGGGGAACATTGGACAACACAATTTATTTATGTCAGTATTTTGGAAATAAATTTTGGCAACAGCCATTCCCTTGAACATGGAACTCCCTCAGAAAAACCTCCTTTGTCAGCCTCTCAAAATAACCTTACCATCCTATAGTTTGGTATATACTCTGATGTTCCTGCATCATTGTATCCTAACACTCTTTGGTGTTCATGAGTCTAGAGTTGCCTGGTTAAAACTTTGTGTCATGCCTTTTAGTGTTCAAGGGATCCGTTTATCTTCTGTTTCCTATATCTACCGTCAATCATATACTCCATCATGCTCTATGTCGATTTAACCTATTTCTCAATTTTTTGTTTCAAAAAACAATCATTCTTGTCCTGTTTCATGTTGACTGATGTAGGACACATTATAGCCTACCTTTCAACAAATCTCTTCCTATTGGCTTCAACACTCTATCTAGGAAGCAGATCCAAAAACATATCAGTGCCTTGGAACTTGTAGACTTCAGTGGAAGGTTACCTTGTGTTTGATTAGGGTTTTTCATTATTGGCTCCTAGTGGAATGATTCTACGAGTGTTCGATGACAAAAAAGTTATTCACACTCGCTAGATTGTATTGCACATCTTGGAGACCATCATCATTATCAGTGGCCCTCCTCATGTCTATTAACAATTTTCATTATTGACTGGTAGTCAGATGATTTTGTACATATTTGAACTTAGCACCTTATTTACATGTGTCAAAATATCCAGTTAAGATGAAGAGGCGATCAAGACCTCGGGTAGAGGATTACATCATTTAGCCTTGTTTCCTCTCCCAAGTTGCATATATTATTTTTTGGAGACAACTCGTCGGGATGATCCTATTATGACACAAGTTCCACATTGTGTTTTTCGGTGGACATGAATGTCATATATCTTTGTTAAGAAATCACTCTGACATAGCTATTATGCATGGGAATGCCCGACTCGGGACATAATTTTAGATTTTAACATATGTGGTTGTATCAAGTTTCTCGTAGTCTCAAAGCTCTGATCCTCTCTCTCGTTTTTCCAAACATGACAGTTATAAAGTATTTCAGCCATAGTCTTCATCTTTGATCTTACACTTTAGGGGGAATATGTTATACAGGAAAATGACCTCCTCATCAACATAGAGGAGAAAGGAAGTTTGACTGAAAGATTGACCAAGTTCACAGTCCTGTTTGCAAGGCTAACGCTCTCCAGGAACTAGCAAAAGCTTTATAACGCTCCCTAGCCATGAAATAGGGGTGTTAGTCCTTATAGTAACTCTCAATGTTGCCTTAGGGGCAACATTAGTCAGCTATGGTGAGTTTTTGGAGGTCAAAGGAGTGGCTTGACCAAATAATATCCCACTATTTACTCATATGTTAGCCTGAAAAGTAGGAAACATCCAAATTCAACCTGTTTGAGGATATTACTATTCCTAACGGAGTCTAGCAAATAGGGAAAGAGAAATAAAGCATGGAAACATCCCATCTTTTGCCAAAAGGAAATCATGAAAGAGTTGGGAAGGTTTAGCCTGTCATGCTATATATTTGAGGCTTGGGGCATTGTGAAGGAGGTCGAAAGTATTGAAAGGATTGCCTATTGACTATCGAAGCTTTGTATTAGACACTAGTTCACCAATGGGTTAAGAAGAGAGAGAGAGAGAGGAATTGAAGGAGTAAGGGAAGCTTTATGCAACTAATGGTTGCAATCACTCTCTCCTATCATTAATATAAACCTGTAGCTGTGTTGTCTACTCCATGGCATTGATATTGTGATTTATTTACATGTTTATGCAATACCATTGATTATGAGTAGCTTATATATGTGTAGTTAGATATCTTTATGTATTCTTGTTTTGATTATCAAAGTTATATGTTGTGATATTACTTCTGATATTGTCTATGTACATGTAATGAACTAGGAGCTAGCTGAGAGGTCTTCCGCCCCACTACTTTGGGTTCTCTAGCAACACAAAACCAAGATCCGAGGTAAATATTTTCCTTCATGCTTTGATTATCATTTCATTAATATGGATATGTGCATTTATCTTTGTGCCAACTACAACTAATCTGATATATCTACTAAGGATCCTGGGAAGATCCTTGAGGGTATTTCCACCACAACCACCAATGCATTAATCCCTATAGCACTTACAACATCCATTTACCCTTCCTTAGTTGCTCAAGTATTCCTTATTCAAATATTTCAGTTACACGGCATGCCCATTCCCATTTTTTTAGATGAAGACCCTACCCTCATTAGAAAATTTTGGCAAGATTTATTTAAAATAGAGAGTATCTATCCAAAAATGAGCATTTCATATTCTCGATGAAGGGTTAGTGACCCCTCCCTAAGAACCCTTTATTTCAAAATATTGATAAAGGGTCAACTAACACTTTCATAGACACCCCTTGATGTGAGTACCATCTTTCAGAGAGGGTTAATATACCTTTCTCCATGCTAACCCTTCCTTGGTACCTACTATTAGAAATATTTTCATAAGGGTTGATCAACCCTTGCATTGGACACATCAAGACAAAAATACCATATTTAAGGAAGGGTTGGATGCTTGAGTGTTATGCAACCAACTCACAAAAATATAGATCAACGACTTAAAAAGTATCATCTTCGAGGGGGAAGCCTCCTTTTAAAACATTACATACATGGAAAATTATTGGATGATATAAATGACAATACCTCCTTTATATATATAGGAGTCTAAGGGGTCACAATATAATTAGAGCCTACAAAAAAATAATAATGTAAGGGAACACAAATAACAATAGTGGGCTTCTATGGGGCACCACAATAACAATATGGGGGCTACATGGGCACACCAATAACAATAAGGGATCTACACTGGTATTACAGGGATATAACATGCCCATCTCCCTCAAAAAAATGTTGTCCTCAACACTTGATTAGTTCTAGATACTTCCGTATAAAATTCTCATCGTAGGTTTTAACCCTATACAAAAATTACCTACATACAAATTATAAAAACAAAAAATAAACAATGGTGAGAGCATAAAACATAAAACATATATACACAAAGATTTTCCCCTGGATCCCAAAACTGGGACTACCATATTGATTTTTCATTATATTCCTTTCAATGTTACAATACATATATATACATGTCGAAGCATCCTTAAACTCCAATACATTAACCCTGGATTAGAACATAACCATAGTTCCCTGGACTGGATCTACAAAATACCATGGACATAAAACCATCATGCCCAAAACCATGTGTTAAATTCATGCATAAAACCGTAGGTAGGTCCGCCCACCTAATATAGGGTCCAAAAAAATTTCACGAGCTGTTGCTCGAGATCCTGTGCATGGGGGCTACCGCCCCCAGCAGTGCTTGATGCAATGTACAGTGGTGTCTACCACACCCCCACACATGGGGTAGTCGTGGAAAGAATATAACACCAACCCAAAATCATCCCACTTGTTGTTTTCTTTCCATAGGGGGTCACAGGAGAGCTTAGTCATTGATCTAGCCCTACAACGCCCATTGTTTCTCTACACCAAGAGAACTTCTTAGTGCTCACTGACTTTATCAATGCATATACAATATTCTTCAAGGTGTCCATCTTTACCAACAATAGCATTTTTTCCTCAACCATATCTCTCACAAAGTGATACTGAACATCAATGTACTTTGTCTTTGAATTGAAAATTGCACTTTGGTTGTCATAGTCTATCCTTATAGCTCACTGTACTAAACCCATACTTGAACACAATCTCTACAACCAAACTACTTCCTTGCTTGCATGCGTGTTTGCCATGTATTCTACCTCTGTAGTTGAAAGGGCCATTAAAGATTGTCTCTTACTCATCCAACTAATTGCACCTCCAAATAGGTTAAACACATACCCACTTGTAGATATTATCTGATCTAGATCTCTAGCCCAGTCTGCATCAACAAAGCCACGAATGTCCAAAAATTTGTCCAATCATGGTCTTCCTTGATAGCACAAACCAAAATCAATAGTGCCATGTAAATACCTAAAAACCTGCTTCACTGTTGTCCAATGCTCCTTCTCTGGTTTTGATATAAACCTTTTCAATACTCCCATTGCATGTTCAATGTCTGGTCTAGTATAGACCATTGCATACATTAGCCTACCGAATGCACTTGCATATGGAACTTGAGACATGTCCTCTTCCTCTTCTTGTGCCTTGGGACACTGTTTAACATATAACTTTACACCTATAGGAATAGGAACCTTCACCGGTTTACTATCTTGCATATTTAACCTCTGTAGCATTATCTTGACATACTTACTTTGGTTTAACCAAAGCTTCCTCTTTGCATGATTTCATTTAATTTCCATGCCCAAAATATAGTTTGTAGCACCAAGATTTTTCATTTCAAATTTGGAGGAAAAATGGGTCTTCAAATCTTGGATAATTTCTTTGTCATTTTCAACTAGCAACATATCATCCACATACAAGTCTAGATAAATAACATAGTCACCAATTAATTTAAAATACACAAAGTGATTCGCTTTTCTTCTGGTGAAGCCATGTCCCCGTATAAATGTATCAAATTTCTGATACCACATCCTTGGTGATTGTTCTAACCCATACAAAGAATTTTTTAACTTGCATACTGGTTCTTTCTTACCCTTCACTGCAAAGCCTTTAGGTTGTTTCATGTAGATCTCTTTTTCTAGATCCCCGCATATGTTCTACCTCAAAATCAAAAGCGGAAACAACAGATAGAAGTAATCTAATAGAAGCTACCTTGGCAACAGGAGAAAAAATATCACCAAAATCAATTCCTGACACCTGGGAATAACCTTTTTCTACCAACCGAGCTTTGTATTTCTCCACCTTGCCTTCTGCATTCATCTCCTTCTTAAACAATGATTTTATTTCAATGGGTTTCCTTCCAGCCGACAACTCCACCAGATCCCAAGCCTCATATTTGTGCAAAGATGCCATTTCATCAACCATGGCCTTTTTCTAGAGTTTGCCATCCTCTGAATCTACCACTTACCTCATAGTTCTGGGATCATCATCATTAATAGATAAAGCAAAATTTGAATAGAAATAAGATGGACCATACCTTTCTGGTTGCCTTCTTTCTCGAACTGATCTTCTCATAGCTGGAGTTTGTGGCTCTTCATCTTCTGATTCCTCTTCAGTTGTAGAGTCTGATTCTTCCTCCTTTAGCTCAAACTCTCTCTTCTCAAGTTCCTTTGGTAGGAATTCATGTTTAATAACATATTTCACCTCTTTGAATACCACATCTTGGTTGTACACAACCTTCCTTGTTTCTAGGTTGCAAAGCTTATAACGTTTTAAACCATCCATATACCCAATAAAGATGCGCCTTTCAGATATACTATCCAACTTTGTTCTTTTCTCCTTTGGAACATGTACATATGAATCATATCCAAATACCCTCAAATGTGAAAGAGAATGTTTCTTACCAGTCCATACCTCTTGTGGAGTCTTATCCTCCAACGCTGATGAAGGTGATTTATTGACCAGGTAACATGCAGTCTCCACTGCCTCTGCCTAGAATTCTTGTGCTAACTTGGCACCACTAAGCATGCTTCTTTCCTTTTCCATCAACGTCATGTTCATTATTTCTGAAACTCCATTTTTCTAAGGTGTGTATGGAGTAGTATTCTACCATGCTATACCACACTTGTTACAAAACTCTTCAAATTCCTTCTTGCAAAAATCTCCATCGTTATCTATCCTTAACACCTTTATCTTATTCTCTATTTGGTTTTCCACCAGAACCTTAAATTCTTTAAACCCATCAAAGACTTCAGATTTCTTCCTGAGGAAATATATCCATGTATTCCTTGAGAAGTCATCCATAAATGATACATAGTACACAGAATTTCCCAGCAATGGAACCAAAATAGGTCCAAACACATCACTATGCACAATCTCGAATATCTGTTTTGCACTCTTAGCACCAGAGGGGAAACTCGCCCAATTCACATTCTCATATACACAATTTTCATAGAAATCAATATCTAGAGAGAAATTAGATATACCTTCTACCATACCATTATCATGAAGTATTTGAAGGCCCTTCTCTCCCAATATGTCCAAGCCTTTGATGCCATAGCATGGTCTTTTCTCTAGAGACCACTAGATTTTCTGCTCCACTTTCAGAAACCACAAAACTGTTGCACCCATCAATAATAGTGTTACCTTGAAGCTTGTACAGAGTTCCAATCTGAACTCCCCACATCAATACTAGTGCTCTGCGAACCATCTTTCGTGTATCTTTCTCAAACACTATTTTTATACTTGCATAATCTAGCTTGCTTACATAAATAATATTTCTCGCTAATGGAGGAATATGAAGAACACCTGAAAGTGTTCTAATCCTTCCACCTTGAAACTTAAACTTGAATTTTCCACAACCAACAATTCTAGCCTTCTTATCATCCCCTAAGAAGACATCACCACCATCATATTTCTCATACTCGCAGAACCACTCTCTATGGGGAGTGATGAGCCTCGGTATTGGAACAAGAATGCTGCAACTCCCAAGGCAACCGACTTTAATTACGAACTCGGGGTTCGTACAAACTTAAGAGGTATAGAAACTATATTTTAAGCATACAATGTGTCCTTACTTTACTGTCATGATGTAATGGAGTGCATGTACTAAAGTCAGATCCTAAACTAATTGCAGAAAATGAAATGTTCGAAATGGAACCTTAACCTATTGAGAGAAAGAAAGTACAAGGAAAGAGACTGAAATCAAATGATAAAACACACCATTTTATAACTAAATTCTAAGAGACTTTGCTTCAAAATAATGCAAAGTTAACATGTATGCAGTCCTACTATCTTAAGCATGCAAATTCAAACCATCAAACCTTCTACTGATGTGCATGTAAATGAATAAGATAAATCTGTTTTTCTTTTTGTCTTTTTTTAATTTGAGAGTGTGAAATCTAATCTCTTTGCGTGATGTGGCAGGTGGTTTGGAGATTATTGTGGATGGTTGGAAGGCTTGGGATACCCTTAGGTGACCTTGTGTGGCTTCCTAGAGGTTTTCCCTCAATTCAGCCTCAAAACAGGCCACTACAGGAAAACCTACAAGATGCACTAAAAACATACAAGATCCCCTGAAAACCTACAAGATACAACCGAGAGAAAAAGGATGGATGTTGAAGGTGATGGAAATCTTAGGGAAGGTATTTGGTGGATGGAATGAGGCAAGGGAGTGCCTAGGACCACTTCAGAACTCAAAACTAAGGTTGGGAGATGGATGGATTTGCTCAAAAAGCTTGGAGAAGTTTCCTTGTGAAATGATGAAATTGGTGAGGGTTTAACGACCAAGGAAATCAAATCCAAATGGGATGGGACAAATTTTGTTATTAATTAGGATGTCTTAGATCCCTATTCCAAGTGGAATCACTTAAAATTACCTATGTTAACCCATGCAAAAAAATAAAAAACATTACTAGTCGAAAATCTAGAAATTCGAGAACTAGTGAGCTAGTAAATCTAAAAAAGGGATAACCAAATCAAGTGCAAATGCAATAGGGTACTTTTTTATGAACTAGAATGTTTTTCTAATCTAATGCAAGCATAACCAACTCTATTGAAGCTTTTTAGCATGCTCTAAAAATAGCATAAATTTACTGTTCTTTACTAAAAAGCAGGTCTAGAAATCTAGATTTTGGAATAAGAAGAATAATCCAAGCAGTTCAATGATTACTATGAACTTCCAAAGATTTTCCAAAGATGAAACAATGCTTGTGATCCTGCAAAAGAACTTCTATAAACCATTTGACTCAATCCCATAACAAGAAATCATAATGCAGAAATCGAAAGAAATAAAAACTGGAGATGCTTGTCAATAAGAAGTGAAAATAAGGAAAGAAAATGACATAAAAGGGCTCTAAGGCTCCTGGGATGGCCAAGCCCAATGAAACTCAAAGAACTATGGATGAAAACAAGATTTAGAAGCTGAAAATGACACCAATCTTCATTATTTTCATTAATATAATTACATCTCTGTAAGAAAATACAATGGAGCTGCAAAAATACAAGCTCTCTCCACAATAACACTAATGAAAATCTATCGCTAGAGGAAAGTTCGACTTAGTACTTATAAAAATTTATTAGGAATCATTCCCCATGATTGGAGGAAGCTTTCCCCCCCAAAATCTCTTGATTAGTGGATCTGGTCCCCAATACTAGGAATTTGTATTAAATGGCAAGGAACACATTCCTAGATTTTCTCAATCACTCCCTAGAGGAAAATTCAACTTGGTACTTGTACAAAATGATTAGGAATCATTCCCAATGAATGGAGGAAGCTTTCGCCACCCAAATCCCTTGATTAGTGGATATGATCCCTTGATTAGTGGAACACATTCCTAGATTTTATCGATCATTGGAGTTCCAAAATCTGTGCCATAATTTCATAATATCTTGTTGATTTATTATTTATTATTGATCCTCCTGTAGTAGGGAACAAGTCCCTAAATTATCTCCTCCTCCAAATCTTCATAATCTGCCCAATATTTCCATAATATTCCACAAAAAGTAAATAATATTAGGCACAAATATCCAATTATTCATAAACCTTCCTATTGAATATATTAAAGTTAGAAATAAATTATCTAATGCAAGAAGAGGTTTAATATGCTGAAGGATGGTTATATGGACCTTAATTTATGTTTAATTTATAGGCATGGGCCTTAATTTATGTCTAATTTAGAGGCCCATCATACCTCCCTACTGAAAGTGTTGCTCATCCTCTGAGAAACTTAGTGACCTCATTGTGCCTCATCCATGGCCCTGGTGGCCTCTCTCTTGTGCATTAAGAATATTGGCTACAAGTTCTGCAAGGTAAGCCCAAAAACATATTTGTGCAAAGAAAATCATTGTTTCTTAAGACCATTAGCTTTCTTTCTTCTCCTTATTCAATATGGGTTCTTGAACATTTTTTAGCTTGGCAAGGTCTTCCACACCCTTATCAACCTTCTGCTAACTTGTTTCACCATTTGGAAACCTCTAACACCTTTAAACCGCCTTTAGATGAGAACTAGGACATCCTATAGTAATTTCTATCAAAACTATAGGAAACCTACAGGAAACCATGCTAAAACTACAAGATACTAGTTTTGAGCATAAATGATAGTTTGAGAGTAGGACAGGCCCTCAACTTGACTCTCATGCCTTTTTCTGATTTTTAGGCCTTGGACAAAAGCTAGAAAGAGATTGGATACCTCTTGGAAAACATATTTTCATCACTACAGTTTGAGTTTTGTTTTGATAGTAAATGCCTCATTTCCTTTTGTTTCCTTCTTCTTCTCTCATGTGGCCTAGATGATTTCCTAGTGGCCTTGGAGTTTTTTGTTTTTATTAGGTCTCTCTTAATCTTTTCCATTTGGGATTTAGCATAATTTGTTCATTTCTTCCTTCTTGTAGCAACATTATGCCTTCCTGTAGTAGTCATTCCTCCTCTTTCAGGGTCTTCTAACTGTATGGGAGTGAAATGATGAAGAGGGATTGAATGATGATGTTAGGGCTCAAAGGGAGTAGTGTAGGTTTGTGAAAATGGAGAGGATGCTCTTCTTGTTTTTTCTCAAGAATGAAATGGGATGGATGAATGATGAATAGATAGTGAATATAAAGTGGATGGAGGGCTTGGAGTGTTGTGGTGACTTGGCCTTTGCAAAAATTTCTTATTTTAACTACTGTACTCATTTCTTGAAATCATCACCCTTCATAATTTGGCTTTTCAACATTGCATGAGTGAAGAAATGAGCTACAATTAACTAGTTGAAGGCGGTTGAGACTGCTGACCCATCCTTAGCTTATAAAACCTCATATTTCATGCATTGACAACAATTTTTTAACTATAATATGCTCAAGAGAAGAGGTTAATAATATTGCATACCTGTACCTACCTGATGGTTGTTGGAGAGACATGCATGTTGCTGTTGAGTTGATGTTGATGTGCATGTGTTGGATGGTGATGCTGATGGTCCTGATGCTGCTGCTAAGCTCTGGAGGAGCTTCTTTTACCTCTGGATCTCCATGCTAAAGTTGAATGCAAATCTCTGGCTACTTCATCATCATATCCCCTCAATTTTTAAAAGAAACCCATCCAATTGTGCCTTGTGAATATCTCTAGTACTAGAGGGTGCTAATGAATCCTCACTGTGTTGATGGGTTCCCCCTGTCATTTTTCTTTGATGGATGGAGGTTTGTATGTGTTTGATACCATATTTAAAAATTATGTGTATACAATTCCCTTATGCTATAATCACTTTCAACAAACTAGAAGGGTTTGTTATATTCCTTTTGTTAGTCCTTACAATCTCCTAGGCTAAAAAGGAAATCGAGAAGGGTAACCTCAAACCACTTCAGCTCAATAGCTAGCCCTACTGAGCATGATAGGGATATCTCTAAGTCTTTTATTAGTGATATGACTTTAAAGAAAATGAATTTTAGGCTAGATATGTGTATTTGTTTGTTTGTTTGACAAAATTTGAGTTTTAGGGTTTGTTGAACTTAGGATTTGGAGCCACAAATAGGTCTAGGCTGTAGGAGTGCAGGAGAAAATATGAGAAGGAGCTATATATTATAAGCCATGGTGTATTTTAAATTATTTTCAATGTAGTATAGAGGAGAAAGTGTAGAAGAAACTAATGAGCATAATTAAACATGATTTCATTAGCTTAGGAGGACATAAACATAACTATGAAAACTAGATAACAAAGCTTGAAAAACAAGAATTCTATATATTTCACTATAAGGCATTCATAGAAAGAAGAGATATAATGTAGATAAAGATGTTTAGACCATTAGAAAAAAAATAGAATGAAGTAAAAGCACCATGAACTCATTGGGCTAGAGTTCCTTGAAAATATTTGCAACCTGTCTTTGTATTAGCTGAAAAGATAATTGCATGCAGGCTTCCTTCACAAAATGTTAGGTCCCTATACTACTAGTGTAACCCCTTATTGTTATTAGTGCAACCCCCTTATTATATTGTTGTGTCCATGTAGTCCCCATATTGTTATTATTGTGCCCCATAGAAGCCCACTATTATTATTATTGTGCAGTTACATTATTATTGTTATGTTAGCTCTGATTGTATTATGACCCCTTAGACTCCTATGTATAGAAAGGAGGTATTTTCAATTGTATCATCCAAGAATTGTTTATTTGTGTAATGTAAAGGAGGTTGCCTCCTCGAAGAGGCTTATTTCTAAGGCGTTGATCTATCTTTTCTATCTTTTTGTGAGCTTGTTTCCTAACATTTGGTATCAGAGCTTTGGATTCTAGGGTTTTGCTACTTCAAATAGGTCATCGTGAAATTTTTGCGATAACTATTTTTCTGCAATGTTTCAGAAGCTAAAAAAAACACCCATTTGAGAAGGAACCGTTCTGAATCTTGGCTCTAAATTTCAGATCCTGTCTCGCTATATATTCAGAGATATAATATGAGGAAGTTAGGGTTTTTGCATACCCCCGAATTACATTCCAAATAGGTCACCTTGGGAAAATCGTCATAACTTTCTCTCTAAGCATCAAATTGAAATTTCGTAAGAAGTTACAAAAGGAAGATGGACTGTAGTTTTTTGTGTATATTTTTCAGATCCGAAGGTAAAAAAAGTAACACGTGGCACTTCATACAAGTTCACTCTTCTGAAAAGGTATATAATCAGGTCATCTTGGGAGATTGTGCATAACTCTTCCTTGGAGAATCTAATTTCGATCAGACTAGTGGCATTAGAAAGAGGACGCAGAGGGCTACCACAGGTTATCATTTCAAAACTTGGAGAACTGAAAGTATAGAGCTATAGTCATTCCAGGATCAAGCTCCTAAAATCAAGAAAAGACAATATGAGGAAGTTTGATGACAAGAATCTGGTAAATTGGATACTACATATGGAGCAATATTTTGATCTACATGAGGTGCAACTGTTACAAAATGTACGTATTGCATATTCATATTTAGAACTAGATAAATTTTTATGATATAAAGGGCTTTGTTCTCATAAAGCACTTGTCACTTGGTGAATTTTCACGAAAGAAATGATAGCACATTATGAGGATACAAAGAGTAACACCTTCTTTAGCCAATTGATAAATCTCAAACAAAAATGCTCAATGGAAGAGAACATTGACGAATTCCAAAAATTGAATATAAGGGTAAATGATATTCCAGATAAGCAAATGACTGATGTCTTCATAGGGACTAAAGGATAGCATTCAACATGAGGTTCGTATTTGGGAACCTGATTCATTGGAGAAGGCATTCAAGTGGGCAAGAAAAATTGAAAGCGAAATTATGGAAACAAGGAATCCCACCACTCATGACTATAATTATGGAGGTGTTTTTCTCCTAGCCTTCCACAACCTACAAGGTTACACCACAACAATTGGAAGAAAAAAGAGAAAAACAGCTTTGTTACAATTGTGATAGCAAATACACTAAAGGTCATAAGTGTGCTGAGAAGAAATTATTTTACATATATTATGAAGAGGAGGGAGAAAAGGATCAAGAAACATCAAAAGAAGTGGATATACACCAAGAAACAACCCCAGGTAAAGAAGAAATGAATCTGACCATATCTTGTAAAGCATTGGCATGAATTACCTCTCCTCAAACTCTCAAGATAGAAGGACATATCAAGAAGAAAAATTTTCAAGAAGTGAAAGATGACATCGAGAAAGAAGAAACGAATCCGACCATATCTTGTAATTCATTGGCCAAAATTACTATTCCTCAAACTATCAATATAGAAGGACATATCAAGAACAAAAATGTTCAAGAAGTGAAAGATCACATTGAGCATCAAGAAATGAATCTGACCATATCTTGTAATGCATTAGAAGAACTTACCACTCCTCAAAATCTCAAGATAGAAGGACATATCAAGAAAAAAAAGATTTAAGAAGCGAAAGATCACATCGAGCATCATCAACAAGTTATCCAACTTTTAAAGGATAACACCACTTTGGTGCAGAATCGAATGAAACTGTTAGCACTCAAATCTACCTTAGGCTGAAATAAGGTAAAACTCAAGGCTACATCAAACCACGCTCAGCCTCATAGCTAGCCCTACCAGGACAGGAGAGGGCTCTCTCCGGGTCAATCTTGGCAAAAGGTAATCGCTGAGGCTCGAGATGACTAAATAGGTAATTAATTTTAGGCTAGGTATGAAGTACAAGGAGTTTATTGATTTTTTGGGGTTTTTGTTGAATCTAAGGGAAAGGCAATTTTGGGTGCGGGGATGAGACACAGCTTTTGCGGAGGTCTACTTGGGGCAAGGTAGGCGATTGTCTTGATGCTTTTAAAGAGAATGAATGGCTAGATTTGACTGGTGATAATTAAGGAGAGCAAGAAGCTTTCAAGGATTCTCCATAAACAGATGAAAACATGGAAAATCAAACAAACTTAAAGACAGAGCATAACAAATTATGGATTCTACCTTAACACTTCGTTTGTTCAATTGCAGAAGATGAGAGAAGGAAAATGATACACATAAACAACTTACAAATACTGAAAGAAGCACACCATCAACACATAAAGCCACATTGATCCCAAACAATGCTGCAAAAAATGCAGAAGTGAATGTACAATAGAATGTCCTGCTTTTCCCAAGAGTCCAACCCTGAAAATGACTTAGAAAATACATAATGTAGGCAAGCCAAACTATTCCCTTGCCTCTAGGGGTTGAGCTCATCATCCTAGGAGCTGTTTCAACCAACTCTAAACAAAGCACTACAATCTAGGCAGTCATAACAACTTGCCTCTATAAGGTAGGAAACCAATTCATTCATTAAATTTTCACTCTTTGGTGATTGAATCTTCTAGAACAAGTAACTAAGTGTCAAAATTACATCATGTTCAATCAATTACATCAAGAGAAGTCAAAAATTACATCACAAATCAAAACTAGTCAAACTGGCCAAATTTCTGAGCTGAAAGATGAAAAATTGGCCAAAAATCTCTATGCGCCGAGCGCCTGAGCTCTATGCGTTACGCGCCTTTCAGCCTACTTTTGGGGCACTTCCCGACATCCAAATCAAGCTCACAATAGCTGGTTGGAACACCTTGGATCTCTGCTTTCCAGGCCAAGTGGAATTTCTCAATTTGGAGCTCATTTGCCCCCTCAAAATGTCATTCTCCCGGAAGTACTTCCTCCTGGTGCAAAAGGTGGTAGAAAGGTGATTTTCATGGTGTTTTTGACCCTTTTGATCATCCAGAACTTGATGAAATGCCTTGGCCATACTAGAGCATGCATAACTTACCATGAAAAATCCAAATCTATAAAGTTTTCCTCAAGCAAGTGTCCCAATCATAAGCGTGCACGTCGACGCGCTACGTGTTGAGCTGAAAAACCTGTTTTGCAAGCCAAAAATTTCAAAATGACAAAAATTTCTCTGAAATTGCTCAAATTCAGAGCGAAGACCCTCCATCATGTATTATGTCCAGCCAATGAAGCCTCAGCCAAAATTTGGAGTGGATCGGTCTTTTTTCACCGATTTAGTGCTCTGCTCAACTGCCTCTTTAGAATCTTCATTTTTGCTTTGCAGGCATGCATACGAGCCCAATAATGAGTTTTCATATGACGAAGCATGTCTTTGTCTCTATTTTCCTTTACCAAAAATTTCTCCAAATGAGTGTTAACACGGATGAGCATAGACTCTCGATCAATCGGTGTCATATCGTCAGGTCTCTTTTGGGCCAATTCTCGATCCTCACAGATTTGCCGCAGCTCATAAAGTGTATGTTCATCCTCTAGATGTTTGTTACGCTGCTCCAGGTAGTTTATCACCCACTTAGCCATCTGAAATTTCTTTCTCAGCGAGTCATTCTTAGCTTTTTTCTCCCGGATGATCTCCTTTAGCTCTGAGCTAGGAGAGCTCGCATCAACATCAATGATCGTGAAATCAGTGTCTCGGCCTCCTGAAGGACCCTCATCTTGTATAGGCCTCTTGCCCCTGTCCTAGATCTATACCTGTGTTGAAGAAGAAGGCGAGACCCCTTCCACATCATGTGGAGATAATACTCGCGCTACTAACAATGTAAACTTTGAAACGGGAACTATAAACTCAAAACGGGAACTCTGGCCAAAAAATCCCAAAAAAACATCAAAAACAGTGCTAAAAATGAAAAGTGTGTATACTGGAACGATGATTTTATTTTTTAGGGGTCAATTTTGAACATGTTTTAAAAATGGAAGTGACTACGAAATTTATGTAAAATTTTCGTGCAAAATATAGCTTCAAAATGAAAAAGTGATGATACTGGAACGATG
>APFE030419367.1:6226-18595 GCA_000404065.3 Pinus taeda | reverse complement strand
ACTTTATCTATGCAGTCACAAAGTTTATATGGAAATTCAAGAACAAATGGTTAGATTGTTGAATGAAGATAGTTGGGACGATGTTGTACGCAACTATCCAGATTCAAGTTCTACATCAACATTAAAAGCTTTTTATCTTGCATTTAAAAAGGTCTCTTGATTTATACATTCATTTTTATTCACCTGCGTACTATTTTTAATTTATAACTTACACATATATTTGTTTATTTTATCAAAGATGAGGAAGGATAATAATGGAGCGCCAGATAGTTTCAAAACCTTTATTGAAAAAATAAAGATCGAAAGACTGAGGAAGCAACATATTAAGAATGTTCAACTTGATCCAACTCTTAATCATTTCATTTGGAATGGGCTAGACATTATTCAATATCAAGTAATACAAGGCGACTGTGAAGACATTGCTAAACTCATACCTAAAAAGGAGTATGCCCTAGTCATTGCAAATATTCCCCATGGTTTCAATATTCCAAACATTGACTATGATAGTGATCCTTATACTTATCACCATTATGGAGATTTGTGACATTTCATTCAAACACACAATTGGCAATGATATTGTCAAGTTTCAAGGGGAAAACAAATTCAAGGATGCAGCTTACATGGTAAGACGTTTAAAATGAATATTTGATTAATGTTGAAAATTTTATTTATGTACAAGTTAATTGAACTTTTACTATTTCATGTTATAGGAAAAAGTCAAATCTTATTAGCAATGAAGATCAACAATTTATAAATGATTGTGAGTTCATTCATATTGATAGTTGGGCAAAAGATGATAGCCATATGTCTATGATTTTTAATCGGGTAGATGGAAAGAGTCATAGCCAAATACAGACTTATGATGTTGTTGTGAGAAAACTAACATATGAAGACAAAGAAGCAAAAGGAGAGATAGTTAACATTTATCAAAAACCACAATTATTGATTAACTATCTTATAGACATTTGTTCAAATGAAGGAGATTGGGTCCTGGATTTATTTTCTGGCTCAAGTAAGTTTTATTATATGGAATTGAATTTCAATATGTTATTTTTTTAATTAATATGTCATTGTACTAATTTAGTTCATTATTTATTTTGTGCTTGATAATTAGGTATAACACTAGCATGTTGCCTTCAAAAAGGAATAAATTGCATTGCAATTGAAAAAGATCCAGTACAGTGCAATTTCATTCAACAAAGAATTAATGCTCTTCAATTTCTTCCAGATGCAATGCAAGAAATTGGGTTGAAGAAAGGGGACTTTAGTGAATCACGTGTGGCAAAAAAGGCAAAAGAACCCCAGCCACCATTACATGAAATGTTTGGAAAGACATACATTGGGAGATTCGCAGATATCAAAGACCCATTAGGAGAGGAAAATGAGCAAAAGGAAACAGAAAATATTGTGAAAGAAGACAATGATGAAACTCTAGACGACGAAGAGTTTGGATTACGTGACATTGTTGATTAAATTTAAGTTATGCTTGTAAAGCAAGCTTTGCAATGTTTTGACTTTGACATTTTATGAGAAAAATAAACACTCAATTAGGGTTGTTATACGTTCAATATTTGTAATATGTGATTTTCGCATTGATTTTTAAGTTTATCATTATTTTTTGAAAAAAAAATGATTATTATTATTATTATTTTGACATGAAATTCATAAAAAAGCTATTGTTTAACCATTTTTAGTTAAAATTATCGTATAAAAATTGCGATTTTGACATGTCAATTCTCGCAAAAAATTATCAAAACGTGTAGTTTTTTAGTTATATTTATGTTAAAAATGGTTATTTTTATGTCCATTGTTAAAAAATATTGCTTTTTAGAAACAATTATTTCATGTGGATTGAAAAATTAATTAACGATGTTTAAATATGTAGAATATCAAAAAATTTAAATATCGACCTTCTAATTTAAAAATGCAAAACAATAAAAACCTCACGAAAAAAATAAATTAAAATTAAAATAAAAAAACAAGAAAATGTGAAGAAAACGACCACTTCAAAAATTATCAAATTTACAAAATAATTATTTACATTTTATACATTAGAAAATTTAAAGCCAAAAAACAGGTCTTTTAAAAAAAGGGGGTGATGCAGAATACTCACTTTTTAAAATCAGCATGAAAATCACTACCATTCAAAAACGTAATGTACATAAAACTATCCTTCCCATGACATTCCTTCCAAAAACTATGATCTAAAAGAACATGTTCGTTCTGCATCACCCCTTTTCAAAATCAAGTCACTTTTTTGCTATCTCTACGAAATGGGTAACAGTACCAGTTCTCGTTTCAAAGTTTACATTGTTTACTGATGGAGTCAACGAGACCCCTTCCACCTCGGGTGAAGATAGTACTCGTCGTGTAGATGCAAATAAGGCCCTGTGGCCTCGCTGGTATGTCACATACAATGGAGCACTTATATGCTCAGTCCCAGGAATGTCAGGCTGGTGTGAAGGCTCTCCCTCATCATGAACTATCTCGGGAAGCGGCTGTGGCACTGTGAAGAAGTCACGGGAGATGAAATCCTCCCAAGTAATGCCCTGCTATGTCAACTGATGTATCACTATGATCTTGATCAGCGCGTAATGATATATACTTCTATGCTGTTGTGCTGGGGTCTTCCTTTGTACTAAAGCCACCATCCTCTCTATGTTGCGACACATGAAATACAGAATGTTCATCATACGTACCCTCATGAAATGCATCAACAAACGGACATGGTACGCATAGAGACGCGAGAATCTGCCCTCGCAACTGAAATACCAAATGATGAGTTTCATCAATGGTGCAAACTCATCCCTCAGGAATCTAAAAGGAAAAGCTGTGCTCAGGTGTCTCATACACCCAGGTTTGATGTATGGCTCATAGTAGAATTTGTCTAACTACTGGCGTTTGTTCCATTCCTCTCCTACATTTGGTATCCCGGTGGCTTGAGCAATAGTCTCTGGTGACAAAGTGAAATTTACTCTGGCGAGGTTTACATGGCCATCATGTAAATGTAGAACAAATAAACGAACTAGTTCATGATGATGTTGGGTTTGTGAGATCATCTCACAGTATTGGAAACATGATCGACGCTGAAAACAATCCATTGCAAGTGGGCAAGCCTGCAATTGAGCCAAAGAAGTAGGCTCCTCCCTGACATGCTGATCACCTTTGCCACTTTTGTGAAACCTCCGTGGCACATTAACCTCAACTGTAGAATCACTGTCATACTCCTGCTCATAGACTAAATCTGTCTCTGACATGACTTTGAAAACAAGATATCAGGAATATGTATGCTGATATATAAAATTGTGTGTGCAATTGAATGCAAACTGCTTTTTTCTCTAACAATGCTGTGACCAAGGGGAAAAAATGCACAAGGTAATATTAGGAAAGGGAAAACATTAGGGAATTAGGGACTTTGGAAATAAAATGTAATTAGGGAAGGGAGGGGAAATGTAAATATAGGATTAGGGTTTTAGGGTTTTTGGATATTACATAGGATTAAGGCGTTTTTTATAGAGGTGGGGGATTAGGATTTCAGGGATTGTAGTGTAGGATTAATGAGGGAATTAATGGGGAAGTATGATGGGTGAATTTGGGAATGAGGAACAAAGGGAAATGGGGAAAAATACAACCTTGGTAACACACTGTTTTCAAACCCTACAACACATTTTTATATTGACAAAGGGAGGGCTTTCAAAATCTGATCTCCACAGCAATCATTCACGAACTCATCACATTCACCATTAAAAACAAAGCAAAGGAAATGGAGGTGAGCCTACCTGACAAGTTTATGTGAAGAGGAGGCGATTTGATGAGTTTTTGAACTAGTTTTGGGCTCCAAATTGTAAGCGCCGCGCGCCTTACCCAGTGCGCCGCGTGCTTGTAAATTAACACTGGCGATTTGAGCCCAGTGCGCCGCGCGCACCCAATGCGTCGCGCGCCTTCCTGTATGGGTTGCACACTTGAAAGTTGAACCAATCTCCACCAAAACACACAAATTCAACTTGGAATGATTTTCTCCACCCTTGGCATGCACAATGATTTGAAAATTCATTGAAACATCTTTATAAAGACTCCAATTTTATTTTTGCTTGGTCCATAACCCACTTTGTAATGTTTTGTCTTTGACACTTTTTCAGGATTAATAGACTTCTGACTTTTTGGTTTCCTCCTTAAATTTGGTTGAAATAATGATTTTCTTTGACAATTTTTTGTAGGGATAGCTGTGATATTATCTAGAAAAGGAGACAATGGTTGTGCTTGGACAATTCAAGAACTCAAATTTTTGAAAATTTATTACAAAAAATGAAATGTCGACTTATCTTCAAAAGAGAGTTTTGAAGGGAAGTCCTAATCTATCCATATAATGATAAAAATCTTTGAGATAACCACCTATCGAAGACCTCCCTCTGGCTTGCTGGCTTTATTAGACTTTGCAAAACCAAATTGACTTAACCCTAGACCTAATGATCGAGAACACTTGTCATGACCTAGAAATTGAAACAGGGTTGAAAATGACCTTTGAAGACTTGATTTTTATGAATAGACCTGAGCCAGCAGTGCCAAGAATGAGGGGAATGAGTGACACAAACCATTCTGTTAGATTTATGGCATGCCTAACGAAATGCAACTGATCGAAACTGATGGGACACCTAAACATGAAATGCAAAAAAGAGTTTTGATCTCTAACAGAGGGATAACTAGACCGACTCTAACATTGGCTCCAATGGGGATGGTAGCTCCTTGGAGATGCCAAGAACAATAGATCTCTGTAAGAGCTAGACAGTGCCTTCATCCATTGGGCTATGGAGTCATTATTTCAACACAAAATTTTGACAATTTGACTAAAAACCGAAGACCACTTTGACCAAAACTGACTTGAAACTAAAAGGACTGATACAACTGACTTGACAAACTTCAAACCAACTAACCTCCATTTTCAGAATTATAGCCTTCACTGTGGGCCCCAGACTGAAGATGAGAAATTAGTACACATGTGCAATAAAACATAAGTAAAATGATATATACAATGATGATGAAATGAGCAGAAAATACTTAGAAGTGGTATCGCTTTAGCAGTCGACCATTGATCGGCCCTCTAGGACAATCATCTCCATTCATTTCTTTGAGAAGAAATGCGTTTTGGCCACGATACGCTGCAATCTTGTAAGGACCCTTCCATAAGTTTTCAAATTTGCCGTGCTTTCCTTTGTCTTCATGTCGGGCATCCCACCTCAAAACTACCTCATTTAGCTGAAATGTGTCTGCTTTTGCCTTCCTGTCATAAATCTTTTTGATGCACTCCTGCAACTTGAAAGTATGTTGAAATACCTCCTCTTGTGTCTGCTGTAAATGAATCATCTGATTAATCCTTCTTTGCATAGGATCTTCCTCACTACCGGCTTCCTGAAGCAATTTGACTACCAGGACAACAAGCGAAGTAGGAAAAACCGTGTCTCTCTCGTACACCAACTCGAAAGGAGACATGCCAATAGACTTTTTCTGACTCACCCTAACAGCCCACAGTGCATTCACTAATTTCTTGTGCCAGCCTTTTTTATTAATTTCCAGCAATTTCTTAATGATATTAACCAAAGATTTATTAGATGACTCCGCCAATCCATTTCCCTGAGGATGGTATGCGGTTGAATGTCCCAAGCTGATATTGTACTTATAGCAAAACTCGACCATTCTTTTTGACTTGAATGTTGCTGCATTATCTGTGATTAACTTACTTGGACACCCAAAATGTGACAAAATATTGGTTTCAAGAAAAGAGATAATTACTGCATCCATGGCTTATCGAGTAGGAATCGCTTCAATCCATTTCGTGAAGTAGTCTGTGGCTGTCAATATCCATCTATGCTGTCCTGACGATGCCGGATGAATTTCCCCGATGAAATCCAATCCCCACTACTGAAAAGGTGCATTAATTTCAATTGGTTTGAGAGGCAAAGGCTGTAGTTTCTGCTTCCCTTTGAAAATTTGGTATTCGTGACAATTCTTAACAGCCTTATATACATCTGAAAATAGCGAAGGCCAATAATAACGTGCCCTTAGAATCTTATTCACTGTGGTTTTCCAAAACAGATGGCTTCCACAGTCTCCTCTATGAAAGTCTTCCACAACTCATTTGGCTTCCTCCTCTACCAAACAATTCAATAACATTCCACCAGGGTCTTTCCAAAACAATGTAGAATCTAGTCTGCAGAATTTTGCAGCTTTCAATTTCAATGTTCTACTCTTATTTCTAGGCATTCTGGGAGGTGAAGACAAATTCTGAAGTACATATAAAATGTCAGCATACTAAGGGGAAGAAAGAAACATGTCAGATACCTGAACTGATGAACTCTCCTCATCTTCATCGGACATGGCAGCAATCAAATTTATATCTAGAACCTGCAGATTTGTTTCAGCCATTAACTTGGCAAGTCCTTGTCCTTTGATTAGTTTGGTTGGTTTAATCTCCATATCATACTCTAACAATGCAGCAATCCACTTACCTCGCCTTCCTTCTGGATCTGCCTGTACCAAAATATCTTTAACTGTTGCGTTAGGAACATAGGCTATAATGTGGGAATGCAATATATATACACGGAAATCTTTCAAGGCCTTTACAAGCGCAAGTGCTTGTTTCTCAATAATGTTGTATTTCAATGCTCTGTCCCTTATAATCCAACTGAAAAAGGCAATGGGCATTTCAACTCCTTCCCTTTTTTGCATTAATACAGCTGCCAAAGTGTGCTCAAAAGCAAATGAGAACAGAATAAAGTCCTGCGTGTAGTCTGGGTTGATTAAAATAGGAGCTGAAGAAAGAGCTAACTTCACTAAATTGAATGATTTCACTGCCTCTTCAATCCACTTTACCTGACTGTCCTTCTTCAGCATGCTCGTGATTTCTCTAAGATGCTCCGCTAGATTTGGAATGAAGCAATGCAAAAAATTCAGTTTACCATTAAAGGACTGTATTTCTTTCTTGTTCCGGGGCTGTTCAATTTGCTGAATGGCTTCAACACGTGAAGTGTCAACACGGATGCCATCTTTCGATATGATGTGGCCACGAAGTTTGCCCTCATCCATGGAAAAAAGACTCTTTTTTGGATTCAGCGAAATGCCATATTTTCTGCACTTTTGGAAAACAACTTTCAAATGATATAAATGTTCTTCATCAGAATTTGAAAACACAGTTAAATCATCAAGGTAAACAACTAAAAATACATCTTTCTCATTGGCGAAAGCCATGTCCATTGCACGCTGAAAGGTGGCTCCTGTATTCTTCAAACCAAACGACATTTTTGCATAATGAAGCGTTCCCCATGGAGTGGTAAACGCAGTCTTGTCACGATCATCTTCATGCACTAAAATTTGATTATATCCTGAATAGCCGTCGAGTATTGACATTCTTGATGCCTCAACTACTCGCTGCAATATGCGGTCCATTTTTGGCGGTGGATAATTGTCTTTTAATGAAACCTTATTCAAATTTCTGAAGTCAATACATAAACAGATCTCACCTGTTTTCTTTCTCACGGGCACCAAATTTGATATCCAATCTGAAAATCGGATAGGCACAATGATTCCTGAATTATACAATCTGTTTACCTCTTTTTCAATCGATGGTGGCAGATTTGGATTGATTCTCCTCAACTTTTGACGAAAAGGTTTCTGATTTGATTTAATGGGAATAGTATGCTAAATGATATTAGTGTCATATGTTTTTAAATCTGAGTAATCCCACGCAAAAACATCAGAAAATAAAGACAAAAATTTCACATACTCTTCCTTTACCTTTGGTGATAATGACTTTGATAATTTTACCATCTTGGGATTCTCAGCTGTCCCAATATTTACCTCTTCAACACCCTTTTCAGTTGGCCTCAATGTTGGTTTACGGGCTACATCATCTTGGTCGAAGAGTTCCTCCAAAGGGATCAATCCCTTAGGAATGATGTTATCGTTAAGTTACAGTACTTCCATTTGATTTATTTGTATATCATCACTACCATCATCATGTTCTGTATCTATGGAGGTGTCTTTGAACCTACCCTTATTCTGTAGAAAATGATTAATCTCCTCGTCATCCTGAAAGACTTGCCAACATCGCTGATTGTCTGGAACAGTGGGACGGTGTTTCACATGAATCTTGAACTTGTTGCTGGAATTCATCGGAATTTTTAAGTTGCTTGCTGCCTTAGCAAGTCCATCAGCAACACCATTTTGTATGCGAGGCACACATGTCAAGGTATGATCGGAAAATAACTTCAGAATATCTAAGACTGCATTTCGGTAAGCTCTCATGCGAGGATGCTTGGCTTGAAACTCACCCTTATCCTGCTTTATCACCAACTCTAAATAACCATAGACTGTAATCCTTTTCGCTTTCATCTTTCTAAGAATCTTAAGGCTAGCAATTAGAGCTTCATATTCCGCTTCATTATTAGAACAGTTAAATGCTAGCTTGTAGGAACACACTCTCACTTTGCTTGGAACCTTATCCGTAGCGGAAAATGGACTGCGAATCCAAACACCAATTCCAGCACCATCACTACCTACTGTGCCATCAAAATCCATGGTCCAAAGACCATCTTCATCGTCCTCTAAATGCTGAAATTGCACCAGCTCTATTTTCCCTGTTTGTTGCCCATTGTCTTTAGCTGATTGCTCCACAATAGATCGCTTTTCTCTCCTTTCTTTTTGCAGAATTTCTCTAAAATTCTTCGTGATTTCTGGTATATCTTCCGCCTGAACTAATTGACTATCTATATCATTAAAACTATCAGAAAGCAACACAAACGACTCTAAATCGGTATGTACATAATTTACAGGATGATTGATTGGCTTCTCTTTGTTGGTTATCATGTATTTCAGCTTCTTCTCTCGATATAACTTTCTCTTTTGACCAAAGACTGGAATTTTTGCGTAAGAGAAATCTAACTGTAGTGTACCTTTCAATTTTCCCCCCCAAGATCTTGAAAGGAGCATCCCAAATCGCGGAGGAATGTCAGCCACAACCACATCCATCAAGACATTCTTCGCTGGAATTTGGTCTAAGCTAACAACCAAATCTTTGATGAGCCCGATACACCTCACACGGCTGGAATCAAATGAATACAAATCATGATATTTCTTTGTAATGTCTAGTCCCAACTTTTCCATGATCGTCTTTGGCATCAAATTGTGCGAAGCACTCGAATCGAACATAGCATTGTGCAATACATATTCATGCAATCTCAAACTGATATAAAAGGGAGGAACATCACTATCAAGGGACTCACCATCTATTGCAGGCCCAAATATCAATTCTGGCTGATCATATTCAACATTTACTGTGTCAAACATTGGATCAAAATTCAGAATTTTGGAGACTTAACCACGGTAGCTGCTGTTCTTCACAATTTCTATCAAAGGAATGGATATTTTTAATTTGGAAATTTCATTTTCCAAACTAAATGTTGAAACCTTTTCGACTTCTTTGACCGGAACTTCCTTCTTATCCTTGATTATACTTGTCTAATTTGCCTTTTCTGTTGATGATATTTTACTAGCTGTGGGATCACTTGTCTCTTTTCCTTTCTTCTGTGGTATGTGTGAATCCGTCTTCGGTGTTGTAGCTTCTTTTCTTTTCTGAATTGGATTTATGGGCACATCTAGGTTTCTCAATGAGTATTTCTTTTGTTGAGTGGACAAGGCATTCAAATATCCTCTTTGGTAATCATCTAAATCTGCATCATTTGCTAAGATGAAATCTTCATCTTTCTAGGCAGCTGAACTTTCTCCATACTCTTCATCCTCAGTGATGTAAATGGGCAGATCGTCGGGAGTAAAGAAGTGATTTTGGTCCCCTACTACATCAACATCATCATTTGAATCTTGACTCACAAAATTTGGCAAAAGAGGAGTCTTAATCTGCTGCTAGGCTGCCGCCTCTTGTGCTCTTTGTTCACGCTGCTTAATTCTGAAATGTGGCTGTTGCTGGCCACGGTAATTTGGATTACGAATCTGCATTTCTGATTTATCAAGGTTCATTCTTTTGAACATTTTTTCCATCTCACGAAGCCAAGGCAGTTCTGATGTAGAATCTTCCTTTATAGTCACTCTTTTCTTTGCTTTCAACCGTGCTCTCTTATCATTCAGATTCGCCTCAACACTAATGACAATATTTTGCATATCTTCTAAAGTAGGTGGATCTTTGTCTCGTAGTGAATAAGCCATCTTCGGATCAAAACCATCAGGGAATTTAAGAAGTGCTGACTTTTTAGACGGTCTTAAGTCATCTAGAATTGCATTATACACTGCCTTAAATCTAATAATATAATCCTGAACAGACTCACCAGGATTACGCTTGATGTTGTTATACTCTGAAGTGATTTGCAATGGATCTTCCTTCATTTCCCACCAATCTAGAAACAAAGTCTGAAGTTCCTGTAGTGTGTTGATACTCCTCGCCTATTAAGCTCTGAACCATTTTCGAACCTCTCCTCCGAAAGTCTGGGCAAACAATCTCATTGAGATATTTTCTACATCAATTTCATGCAGGTCTAAAAAGTCTATCATTCAGACAATATGCTGCTGAGCAGATATACTCTGTGGTGTGCCATCGAATATAGGGATCTTGCTTTGATAATCAGCGGGCATAGGATCCAAATTGGCCAGCAAAGCAAGGGGTGCAAATCTGGCAGCCATGGTTCTTGGTGGATTTGTAGTTGGCCTTGGAGATGTTGGGGGAGTATGCGCAGCTGAAGTGTGAGGTGTATGAGGAGGTGAGTGCAGAGGAGATGCAGTTTTAGGTGTGGAAATAGTGGATGAAGACGAATTTACTGCAGACTTTTTATCAGAAATAATAGGTTGCACAGGGATGGTGGGAATGAAAGGCGGTTCAGTAGGAATTCTAGAGGTGGATGCCGCAATGGACGATCCAATGGTAGCAGATGCCGTTTCTAGAAAATCAATGATATTCGTAACCTCAATTGTAGTCTGGAGCTATCTTAAAATGAAATTCTCAATAGAATTATTAGACCTTTCGATTTGAAGAGCGGTAGCAAAATCATGATTTGGAACTATAGAATCAAGAGCATTTTCAGACTTGGTTTTGAACAATGACAGTTCAAACTTCTCATCAAAAGAAAGTTCTTCAAGATATTCAAAAATTGCAGGACATGAATGAGATTTAATCAGGGGAGTCATAGAGCTTTCTTGACGGAGGAGTCTTGGAATCAAATTTGGATTTTCGTAGACAGGAGGCGGATTAGGATTTGGATTAGCTCTAGTATGTCTTCTTGAAGCCAGTGTGTTTTGTCAAAAGATCAAAATAATATAAGTAATTCAGCCTATCGACTTCTAGACTCAATCATCCAAAGGTCTAGAATGAACAAATATACTGGGGTGATTTTGCAAATCAAGTGCTGCATTCACAAGCTAATCGGAGATCGACTGAAGCAACGTTTATCTACTTACGCTTATGCATGGCAAAAGTGTTTCGAAAGCTACCTGGCGTGACTTCAGACTCCGAAGACTCATGAAACAAACACATCAACGAGAAAACCATTGAGTTTTTCCTTCCCCAGTATGGTCGCCACTATGTTAGCGCTCAAATCTACCTTAGGCTGAAATAAGGTAAAACTCAAGGCTACATCAAACCACGCTCAGCCTCGTAGCTAGCCCTACGAGGACAGGAGAGGGCTCTCTCCAGGTCAATCTCGACAAAAGGTAATCGCTGAGGCTCGAGATGACTAAATAGGCAATTAATTTTCGGCTAGGTATGAAGTACAAGGAGTTTGAAATTGATTTTTTGGGGTTTTTGTTGAATCAAAGGGAAAGGCAATTTTGGGTGCGGGGATGAGACATAGTTTTTGCGGAGGTCTACTTGGGGAAAGGTAGGCGATTGTCTTGATGATTTCAAAGAGAATGAATGGCTAGATCTGACTGGTGAGAATTTAAGGAGAGCAAGAAGCTTTCAAGGATTCTCCATAAATAGATGAAAACATGGAAAATCAAACAAAATTAAAGGCAGAGCATAACAAATTATGGATTCTACCTTAACACTTAATTTGTTCAATTGCAGAAGATGAGATAAGGAAAATGATACACATAAACAACTTGCAAATACTGAAAGAAGCACACCATCAACACATAAAGCCACATGGATCCCAAACAGTGCTGCAAAACCCTGGTCTTTCCTTTGCCAAAAATGCAGAAGTGAATGTACAATAGAATGTCCTGCTTTTCCCAAGAGTCCAACCCTGAAAATGACTTAGAAAATACATAATATAGGCAAGCCAACCCATTCCCTTGCCTCTAGGGGTCAAGCTCATCATCCTAGGAGTTGTTTCAACTAACTCAAAACAAAGCACTACAATCTAGGCAGTCAAA
>APFE030419353.1:95935-108020 GCA_000404065.3 Pinus taeda | reverse complement strand
CTCTCCACACCTTCCTTCACCTCTGAAAAAGCCAACTCCATCTTCCTTCACCACCAAACCTTTGCACAATCACAACCAGAAAAATCACAAGCATAATAACTCCACATAAAAACACTCAAAAGCACAAAAATATATTTTCTTTTCATTTCCTTTTAGAAGTAGCTTGAATAAATGCAATTTACCTTTTCAGTAGTCAATGACACTCATTTCATCAGTTTTCATCTCTTTTCCTGCAAAAGTAGGGTTAGTAGGTAAAGTAGGGTTTGCTAGGGTTTGCGTTACATTTCAGTTTTCCTTCTCTTTCTATAAGTAGAATAGTCCTTGTAGAGTTAGCTTTATTTTATCACAGTTAATAGCTTCTTCTGAGAATTCATAGAAGTTGGCTTAAGCTCCTAGTGATCTTGCACTAGCTGACCAAGTGACAGCCTACAGCAAGAGCTAGTACTTGTGCATACCGGGTTGATAAAAGTAAAGTAGGAGGCCCCAGGAGTTGCAACATTATTGTTGCAATACTGGTGCTCACCACTTTTTGGCGCCATTGCCGGTGAAGCGTTAGAGTATTTTGTGATTACTTTTTTTCTTCTATTTTCTACTGCAACATTTTGCTAAGTAGTTTATTTCAGCAAAAGTAGAGTAGTTGTTTCATTTCAATTCTGCAATTCCAATTCTGTAAGTTCCATCTCAGAAAGAGTAGGTTAGGCATTTCTGACTTTCATTTCAATTCTAGAAGTTCCATTTCAGCAATAGTAGGTTAGGCATTTATTTCTTTCATTTCAATTTTGCAATTTCCATTCCAGCAAAGTAGATTAAGCATTTCGTGCTTTCATTTCAATTCTGCAATTTCCACTTTCAGCAAGAGTAGATTAGTCATTTCCTCGCTTTCATTTCAATTCTGCAATTTCCATTCCAGCAAAGTAGATTAGTCATTTCCTTTCTTTCATTTCAATTCTGCAATTTCATTTCAGTAAGTTCATTTTAGTTAGTTGCAATTTGTTGTTCAATCCATTTCAGTTTTGCAGGTGCAAGCAGAAAAAAACAAAAATCACCCAAAAAGAGATTTCCTTTCATGCCTCGTAGAACAAAGATAATTTAGGAAAATTCCTACCCAACACCCCCACCACATCACAAATTTAACTTCTCTCTTCTTCGGTGGCAGTGATCCAAAAGAACCTATAGGTGAACCACCAGAGATATACGAAGATCCTATAGCAGAAGAAGAGCAAGAAACCATCCCTCCTGAGACCATGGCTAGAAACAAAAACGTTAGAGGCAATGGGGAAAGAGTAGAGGGTACCTTTCCTATCTAAGAGACTAATGGGGACACTAAAATGAAGAACATAAGTCCTTCAACCTTACCTCACTTCCATGGGTTGACTACCGAAGATCCTGATACCTTCTTGTTTGAATTTATTGTTATCTGTCAAAACTATGACTATGCAGAAGATGAGAAGAAGTTGAAACTGTTTCCTTCTACCCTCAAAGATGTAGAATTGCACTGGTTCATGGGGTTACCTGACAATAGCATCACAACTTGGGCTCAGATGCAGCAAGTCTTTAACGACAAATACCAAGACTACTGTAGGTCAAAGGATACCAAGGAAGAAATCTTCCAAATGACCATGGGAAGCGATTAATCCTTGGAAGTTTATGAAGAGAGGTTTCAACTCAGTTATAAAAGGGCCAGCTGCAAACTTGACCCTGAATATTTGAAGCTGGTCCTGCTTAGAGGAGTCCCTCAAGACCTTCTAGATACCTTGCATTTTCTAGCTGGGAGGGACATATACCAACTACCTTATGAAGACATAAAGTCTGCTTTTAGAAACCATTCTAGGGTGGCTAGAAAGAGAGGTAGGGGAAATCAACCTTTAGCCAATACATCCTCATCTAGTTCATCCCTTAGAGGTGAATTTGGAAATCTGTTGGAATATTTCAAGAGTGAGATGATGTAGACTCTTGCCATGCAAATGGAAACCTTGCATATCAAAAGAAAACAAGAGGAAGCAGAGAGGGCTTTGGCCATTTTTTGTCCTAGGTGCACCAGAAGGCATCCTAGGAATGAATGTCCATTGAACTCTATAGAAGTGTGTTCAGTCTTTGAAGAAGACAATTCTACAAATCAGTGCCCTTCCTTTCTCGGACTTAAAGCTACATACTAGGGGGCTGGCGGAGCCACTGAGCCACTCTATTTCATGAACCAAAGGAGGCCACATGTGCCATGTCATACTAGCAGAGAATGCAAGGGACATCACAGACATATTACAACACCAATCAAGCCACTTCCATGCCTTCTTGGGGTCCCCCTGCTCATCCTTCCTGGTCCACACCCCCTCCTTGGTCATATCCATCTCAATACCATAATCAGCCAACTTCTCATTCATTTCAATCTTATGCTTAGTCCCAACCTCAGTGGAATGCACCTCATCAAGGGTGGAGACCCCAATACAACTCTCCTCCCTCTCTTTTGCCTCCAACACCTGCTTAACCACAACCATTGCCTCCTGCTCCCCCAAGGCAACCCCAAATACCTGCTCAACCGAACCCGAACCCGAACCTTAATAACAGACAGGCCCAATAGGTATATAGTGGGGACACATCATGCCTAACCTATGTTGGGGAGATTTAGGAGATTAACCTACGATCTAGGAAGGTTCTCCCAGATAACCAGCCTTCCCCTAAGGAGGATGAGGAAGAAAAAGAGGAAAGTGAACCAAAAGCCATTCCACCCTTTCCTAAGAGATTATATGGAATAAAACAACCTAACCCAGAAGAAACTAAACTTCTGGGAGGATTGAAACAATTGTGTAAAGGTACCACTTCTCCAAGCCATAAAGGATGTGCCTATTACAACAAGATGATCAAGGAGAAGTGCTTCAGGCACCCAGGCAGGCACAGGAGAGATGATCCAACTATTAATGTCATAGGACAACTGTCTGACCTGATGTTGGGGCAGGTAATCTGTCCAAAATATCTAGACCCTAGAAGCCCTGTAGTCGTTGTCCACATCAATGGCACCATAATCCCCCATACCCTGATTGATCTAGGGGTTTTATAGACATATTTGGGCACTGCAACCCCAATTTTATATGTCCATAAACCGAGGGCTTATAAGTCCCTAAAAGTGTTGTTTCATACACTAAAGGAACAAGGTCAGATGATTATATCATCTCCCAGAAGTTCTCCATGAAAAACTGCTTAGAACTGGTCAAAACTGGATCATCTCACCTGCTCCATGGTCAAAGTGCGACGCATCCCACCTAATGCACATGGTGGGTGCGATGCATACTGAAAATCCCTTCTATGCGGTGTGATGGGCAAGAGTTGACAAATGGCATAGACAGTTTGCAAGGTGGATGACCATGGAATCTTCTAGAAACTTCTCCTGTGACACTTGCCTCTCTGAATTCGCCCAAGGATGAGTAAGAGATCATGAAATCTCCAAGTGGAATTGATAACTATCAGAGAAATGATACTAATCAAAAACCCAGAAGATGACTCAGCCACCTACAAACATCTATATATGGATCCTTCATCTTAGAGATCTAGAGGCGGGAATTTTGTATCTTGTAAGGAAGAGCCATTGGTTTCTTTGTGTAACATCATAGTGTTGGGTGATCTAGCTTTTCATGAGGTGAAGAAGGGCTTTCATGCTGGGAGGATGGCACTGGGTCAGATCAATGGGTTGTAATCCTCTCTTCTACTACTTCTATCAATAAAGCTATTTGATGTTTCGTCCATATTCTTGTATGTCTTTGAATATTGAATTGATATATGCATTTGTATGGCCAATATATATCTGATCCTATATTTTTTATGATTGTAGATCTCTATGCTTTGATGGTATTATGCTACTTTGACTCTACAGGTGTTCTTTGAAATGGGACAAGTGAGGAAGGAGTGGCAAAGATCTGTCAAAGGGGAGAGGAAACAAGCAAGGAGCTAAGCGAATGACTGAGGTTGGTACTCTTTACTTCTCTCTCATCTACTTCTCATAAAGGAAAACACAAGTGACTTTAGTTTGTTTGTTTCTAAGATAGCTACCCATCTTAGTGGGACTAGCAGCTTTGAATGGACACAAGTTTTCCCGATAACAAAATGGCAACTCCAATGGGGATCGAGTAGCTTGTTTGCTTGTTTCTAGTTTGTTTGCTTTATAAACTACAGACGGAGCTTGAAGTTATGCCAGCTAGCCTTTGAACTGCTTTTGCTATGCAACTACAAAGTAGATAAATTTTGCTTCAATCAATATTCGAATTAGTTTATGAATTAAAAATCTGACTTGTAAACACCCTAAGTGCCCTGGTGGTGGCTCAAGTAACCTCATTAGATCAACCCCTATGCTTTGTATTTACTGACTATCATTAGCTCAGCCTACATCGCTAAGCTAAGCTACAAACTGTGACGAAAAACCATGTTAAAGTCTCATCCCTGGACCATCACACTGTCTCCTTTTGACAGTTTGGATGCATTGCACCTCCCGTGTGTTGTAGGTGAGATGCATCCATATTTACCTGTGTTACAGGTGCGATGATCAGATAAGACTGTTTATCCCTCCAGATTTTGGTTTTTTCTTCGTTGTCTTCAGATTTATTTAGGAGTTTTGCTGTTTGTGATCAGTATACTCTGTTGAAACTCCCTTCCTTTGCATTATTCATCCTCCATTGTACAAAGAATTGTAAATTTTTTTATGTATTTTTTTCCAATTGCAGTTCTTCTTTACAAAAAGTAGCTTAATTGAACTGTCGTCTTTTGATTTGGAAGTGTTGCAAGTGTCGTTTTCAGTCAAATAAAATAATCATACTCTTTTGATGGTCGATTACACTGTTACTCTTGTATTTGATTTGAATTAATAGTATTTCAAGTGTCGAAAGCAGTTTTCAAATTGAAGTTTAAAGTGTCATTCTTAGCCTTCCTTTCATTTTTTAAATTCGAAATCGCAAAGTGTCATCTTAGCCTTCCTTTCATTTTTTGAATTCGAAATCACAGTAGTCTTCCTTTTGCTTTTTTCATTTGAAATCACAAAGTATTGTCTTAGTCCTCCTTTTGTTTTTTTGAATTTGAAATCGCAAAGTGTCGTCTTTGTCTTCCTTTCTTCTTTTGAAGAGAAAATTGTTAGTATTGTCGCTTTGAGAGAAAAGATAGTTCAGATTTGTACTTACCATTCTTTTTGTGATTCACACATTAAGAAAGCGGAAAACAAATACATGCATGTGCATTTGCGTTTAGACTGCTTGTTGATTTGATTTAGGAAAATGCATCTAGTGTGTGCTCTCTGCTCTATGTTGAAAGAATTTCGCTTCTCTTTCCTTAGTAGCTAGGATTCTCATTACAAAAAGAAGAGTAAACGACTGTTTATCATCTTAGATTGCATATTTAGGAATTGTATATCTACATCATGCGATGAACCTAAGGAAAACTTCTAAGAAAGATCAACTGTAAAATAAATTCAATAACATAAAACACTTGGAACCTAAGCACAACCTTTAGAAGTCTAGTCTAGAGACGTATCTGGCATTGTAAAGCCTGGTAACCATTCGCTTTCCATCGTAGGTTGGGTGATTCCTCCTCTTGAGATGACAAGTGCAATAGACTTGTGCTCCCACGTACCGTCGAGTATATATTGGGAGACCACAATAGGCTATATCCTTTATCCTTAGGAAGCCGTGTCTGCCACCATATCGATCACAATGCACTGAACACAACATTCGGGAAGATTGACTACTGTACCATAAAAAGTATTCTGCAGTTTTGTGATTGGTTTGGTAATCCCTCTGTCTAGATTTCCAGAGTAGTCACTTTCGTTCATTTTCAGACTCCTTATAAGAAAAGGTCCATTTGAGCACTTGTCACTTCAGGCTCATTAAAAATCGAGGGCAACTAGAGTCATATTTAGCTTTTTCTTGACTCTTAAAAATTGAAAAAACAAGTTGTGTGAAAGTGTCGTAAAATTCATTTAATTCATAATCACTTTTTCTGCTTTTTGAGTTGATAAAGTAATCCGCAATCGTGGAAGAAAGTCAACCAAAACCCCGTTGTTCGCGGAGACTAACGAGTCAACCATCTTTGACTCCGGAAACGAAACCATTCCGGGCCAAGCAATCTTGTTTAACTGGGTCAAACTCTCCTAATTTGTTTGAAACTTGTGTATCAACATCCTTAGAAACTCCAGTTACTCCAACCATTTATGGTATCCCTGCCTCTATAGAAGAAGTTCCGTAGTCACAAGAGGACATTAGAACTGATCTTATTGTAACGATAAACACTTCTATTCTTGAACCAACTCCATCTAGGGCTGATTCAGAAGGTGTCACCCCTTCAGCATCCATCACTAAGTGTTTATACCTTCTCTGACACCAGAAATATTTTACGGACCTGACGGTCTACCTCTTCCACCTGGACTGATTGCTATAGAAGAGATCACAGAGGATCTTCCATCCAGTACTCCATTGCATTTTGGAACTGGGATCCACCTATATCCTTCTACCTCAGAAGATAGTCTGCCTTCATTGCAAGTTCCTGTAGAATTGCTATGAAGTCTTTTGGATAGACTCGATATGTCTGGACAACCATTGACATCTAGGACTGTGTCGTCTGATACAGCGGCAGCAGAACCTCCTGCCACCACTCCGAAAATGTTCGCTGGTATACCATTTGTCCCAACTAGCTCTCAACTACTAGAGGAAGTCCACCCAGGGACTATTCTGACAGTATGGTTTGTTCCTGTTTGTTCATTCGGAATAATATCTGGAATTTCTTATGTTGAGTCTCAGCAAATTGATCCTTCATGACAGTATCAATTTGGGCAGTCTAGTCTCCAAAGGACAATCTTTCCTTTTAGCACTTGATTGCCGCCATATGGGGGATAGTATACCCTTTCATTGTTCCCTCCAGGAGAACAACCATATGAGAGTTCACAACAGAATTCGGGTCAAGCTGAAATCACATCCAGTGGTTGGGTGCCAATACTGCCTCAACAACCAAGAGTTGTATACTCAATGCAACCAAGTCTACCTGTGTCGAATATCACCACTACACTGGCTATTGTGATGGTGTCGCAAGTACAAGCATTGCCTATTTTATGCCAACCTCAAGTTTCTCAAGTCGTAATACAACAACCTCTTGTCTCCACGACACAACCACAATCGCTGATTAGTGGCTCCTTAACTGGAGCGACTCAGGCTCAAACGGGTACTATTACCCCTCATCTTGGTCAGATAGCCAGTATTGGACACTAGCAAATGGCTTCACAACCATGGCTAGTACAATATTAGCAACCACAATTCCAACAAGCTTATCGAGGACTTGAGCAACAAAGCTTTGCGGGTAATGGGCAGCCATATATTCAAAACGGTCAACATCAATCATATCATAATGGTTGTACCCATCAACCTTACCAAAGTTATCAGCATCAAATACATTATGCTGGTATGAAAATACCCACTACTTAGGCAATCCCATCTTATCTTGGATATGCTTCGCCAAACCTAAATCAACAGTTGCCCTTCGTGGCAACTTTGGAGTTACCAGATCTAAATCGGCTAACAAACGATCCAATTGCTTACACCCCTTGGTGGTCGGCGATTCCTCATAAACTTTCATCATATATTCCTAAATTCAATGGAAAATCTAGGTGAAGATCCATCGAATCATGTGATGACCTTTCATCTGTGGTGTTCATCCAACACTCTCAATGATGATTCGATTAGGCTTCGCCTTTTTCAGCGAACATTAACTGGTTTGGCAGCAAAATGGTACATTGAACTGCCAGAGCTTCATTCGATAACTTCAGCACCCTTGCCACCACCTTTTTAACCCATTTTCAATTACCAATAAGGTACGAAATAGGAACGAAGCTTCTTACCAATTTCAAGTAGACTTCATCCACTCCCATATCTGATCATATTCATGAGAGGCGATGTCGTCGTCGAATGGTAAAAACATATGTTCATGATTAGCTGCTAGCTGAATGGTTTATTAAGTCATTGTTACCTTCTATTACAGAAGATGTGGCTAAAGGGGGGGTTGTCACTGAAGAGCAAGTCATTGCTCGTGCGTAATATCTAGACTTGATCTATACTCAGTCTGGTACGCTATATGACAAAATCCCTAATGCTTCTAGATGAGATTTTTTCGTTCCTCCTCCTCCTAAATAAAACAAATATTCTCATGCTGGTGATGGCGTGATAGGCGCTACAAGCATGAAAACTGCAAAGGCTAAATCTAAGAAAGCCCACATGGTTTTCTGTCAAAATGCAAATGAAGAACTTCTTGCCTCGGAGGTTAACACTGTGTTGACTGACAAGGGCAAAGAATTGAAGAAACTAGGAGGCAAGAAGAAAAATAAAGGGAAAAAGAAGAAGTGGGATGGTTCCTCTCATGAAAGATCTTCTGTAAACCCTTCTGGAGAAAGGAAACCCAGTCATCCATGCTTTATATGCAATGAGGATCATTGGACGAAATATTGTCCACATAAAGCTGAGATTAAGAAGTTCTTCAGAAACTCAAAAACCTCAGTAGTATTGACTGATCCTTTTTCGAACCTAGGAACCAATCTAGCTACTAGCAATAATTCTTCCCCATCCCAAGTGCTTATGTTGTCCATTTCAAAACAGCAAAATGATGCTTTAATATCGACAAGGAATAAAGATTACGGGAATCCACAGCTGTCGAATAACAAGGCTACTGATCAACCTAGTAGTTCGACAACAACTTCGACCGAAGTTATGCCACCCATCATTTCTGAGCTAACAATAAAGATGCCAAAGGGAGTAGTACACAAATCGACATTTAATCCTTGTGCCAGAGTAGCACAGAATTATACTATATTAGAGGACCTGGCCCAATCACCGTCCGTTATGTCGACACTTGAGGTACTGCAAAATTGCCTCTACCAAAAGTGGGCTCTATTATCAACAATAGGTGGGATTGACCTAGCGGATTCCAATCTTGTGACCTTTAATCATAAAGGATATGAACCTCAGTTACCAGCTCAACTCACTTTCCTCATTCAAGTGAAAGCCCTCAGCAAAACTGTTGATCGAACAACTATTGATGAGGGGGCTTCTACCTACATTATGTCAATGAGTTGCCAAAAAACTTTAGGATCACCACCCTTGTCACGATTGTCAATGACATTAAAAGCATTCGATGGATAGACATACACCCCATATGAGATTTTAAGTAACTTGAAATTTTAATTCGGGGGAAAAACAATAGAAATTGATGTTGAAGTTATCGATGGAAACCTCGATTACAACATCCTACTGGGAAGGCCCTGGATTTATGCTATGGCTGCTGTTGTGTCGACATACTTCAGAAATATTGCATTTCCTTTCAAAGGAGGAATTATGATCATCGACCAACAAACCTTTCTCCCCAACAGTTCACAAGTTACGGGAAGCATTCCGATGATCCATGGAAGCTCTCAATCACTTCAAAATATTGGAGTAGGCCTGCTAAAAGACCTTACGTTGATGGGTACTTTTTCCCTACCGCCTCCAAACAATCTGGCGGAAGTGGCCATGGTGGGAACCTGCAATATGATATCTTCTATATCTAAAAGATTCAGAAGATTCTTGAACATTTTGTCAGCATGGATCATTGCCATTTTAGAAATATTGTACCAATCAATTTTCTTGGCCTAGGGGGAAAACTCAAATCAATGCTCATCGAGGGTTTGGATAGATAGGTCTATGGAATATGGCACCTGTTCAAATCCTTGGTCGCATGTACATTCTACATACAAAGGAATGATTCAGTCAATGATGATAGGAGAGGCACCATGGGAAGATTACCACCATCGTTCCCATCTTCTAGATTACCACAAAGATTATTCCAACAACCTTAATCATCATTCAGCTTTTGATTTTCTATAAAATACTGTAAATACGGTGGATTATGAGGATATTTCTTTTACTGTGTCAACCTCATTAAAAAATGAAACAACTCGCTTTCCAAATCGAGTCTTTGATTACGATCTTATAAAATCCAAGTCGATTCTTTCAAAGATCTCGAAGGTAAACCTTCATTCCAACCACCTTGTTGAATGCAATGAAGCTTGGGGGGCATGCATCTTGATTTGCATCACTATGCTAGGGGCATGTGAGCTTATAACAAGCATAGCTTTTCATTTCAAGCTTGTGTAAACATGAAAACAAACCTAAGCATATGTTGTTGCATGGTTCAAGCTTATTAAAAAATGAACCAGGCCATGAGCAGTGTTACCACAGGGTTCAAGCTCGTTAAAAGATAAACCTGCCACGAGCAGTTTTACGCGAAGTTCAATCTTGTTAAAAAATAAACCTAGCAATGAGCATATGTTCCACCAGAGCTTAAGCTCATTAAAAAATGAACCCACCTTCGGTAAATAACCATTTTGATCGCATTATCATCAATTTTTGAGCCTTGGTCATGTTCTTACTATCACCTCCACTCTTTTTTAGCCGATCATACACCTCCATTTGATTGCTTACCCTTTTTGAGGAACAAATGTGACCAGTGATCCTATTAGCCACCTTCTTTACACTGTCATTATTGAAAAGTTCCAAACCTTACCTGGAACCAGCTGCTATCCAAAATCATCACTCGTTCCTCAAAAAACGAGTCTTCTTTAAGCTCTTTTCATCTGACTCGTAAAATATGAAAATATTGCTGAGCAATTGGCCTCTCCAGCTCGTTAAAGTGATTGGGAGTACCATCCCTCCTCTAGATTTTAATATTTTTGGACCTGAGAGATCATTGCACAAAACGATCGAGCGATTGTCTTGTTTGGCTTGTTAAAACTATCGAAAAGTCATCCCTTTCATATTATTTTATACTTTTTCGGACCTAATGGATTATATTATGAAAAAGGATTACTAGAGTTTTCTTTTCGTCTCTTTTCAGACTCTCTAAAATTAAAAAGGAATAAGTTTTCTTTGCCATTAAACTCGTTAAAACAATAGCGACAAACTTGTCCATGCAGATAAGAATGAGTTTCACTATCGCTAGGCTCGTTAAAAAATAGCGACGGGTTTGCCCAAAGGGCAAATTATAGAACAAGCATATGTTATCCTCCTCAAGCTTGACAAAAATAAAGAGGCACTGGTCAAAAATGACTGGGGAAAAATTGGGAAGAAAACTTGAAGAAAACTTATTGGTAGCAGGTCGCTCTGAACATGACACTTTCACTCCATCACCATGATTAAGTCGGGTTGGGTTATTCCGTTCACTGGTCATATCACCATTGGTCCACCGTACCATCCATTTTTGGGGTTAACGCTACCAATCCATTTCAGTGTCACCAACATGTTCAAGATAAGTTGCTCAGAGAATTCACCAACCCAGCTTGTGTCTCATCTGCTGCAGTACCTTCACCCTTCATTCTTTCATGACCACCACCCTGAACCTTGTATCATCAGATCATTTTCACCTCCACAAGATCATTTGCTCCATTCTATGTCATAGATGTGGGATTCATTAAGGCCCTCCTATGACGGGTCACTTCTTGTCGACATCAGCTCATTATCCAAGAAGTTGACTTAGGAACACCCCTTTTAGTACTTTGAAACTTTCATACCTCAATGGCAAGTTTCTCACTTCCGGCGACAGGTTTACATCAATGGCCTTCGACTGAAAGATTTTACGTGGTGTTCGATGTAAAGTCAAATTTTCGCACCACATGAATTTTACCGCAGTGACTTGAGGGTCATTATCATTATCGGTGATTCCTCTCACGCCTGTTAACAACTCACATCATTGGCTGGTAATCAGGCGATGTCTTTCCATGTTCGACTTTAGAACATTTTTCACATGGATCAACTTATACTTCGGGTGAAGATTGAACGATTTTGAAGACCCCGGATCTAGTTTCATCCATCCGGGCTACGATATATTCAGGAAAATAAAGACATCAAATGTACATCATAGTTGCAAAAATAATCATCCAAGCCAAAGGATGATGGCTCTACCAGAATCATCAGTCTGCCACATAGACGGTTGTCTGTCCAATGTACATGAAAATGAATTTATAAAGCTGAGCATGGGAATTCCCGCCTCAGCTAGATCATGAAAATATTATGAATATAATGTATTGTATTGTATCTTATTA
>APFE030419353.1:0-95633 GCA_000404065.3 Pinus taeda | reverse complement strand
AATTTTGCATCTTGTAAGGAAGTGTTGTTGGTTTCTTTGTGGAACATCATAGTGTTGGGTGATCTAGCTTTTCATGAGATGAAGAAGGAATTTCATGCTGGGAGGATGGCACTGGGTCAGATCAATGGGTTGTAATCCTCTCTTCTACTACTTCTATTGATAAAGCTATTTGAGTTTTCCTCCATATTCTTGTATGTCGTTGAATATTGTATGGTCAATATATATTTTATCCTATATTGTTTATGATTGTAGATCTCTATGCTTTGATGGTATTATGCTACTTTGACTCTACAGGTGTTCTTTGAAATGGGACAAGCAAGGAAGGAGTGGCAAAGATCTATCAAAGGGGAGAGGAAACAAGCAAGGAGCCAAGCGAAATACTGAGGTTGGTACTCTCTACTTCTCTCTCATCTACTTCTCATAAAGGAAAACACAAGTGAATTTAGTTTGTTTGTTTCTAAGATAGCTACCCCTCTTAGTGGGACTAGTAGCTCTAAATGGACACTAGTTTTCCCGATAACAAGGGGCTGCAATTAATGTGATGACCAAGGACACTATGCTCAAGCTCAACCTTCAGGGCTCCCTGAGAAAGACCACAACAGTACTATAGTTAACGGACCACTCCACCGTGATCCCTGAAGGGATTGTGGAAGATGTAATGGTCTCCATCAATTCTTTGGACTATCCTATTGATTTCTTGGTTCTCCAACTAAAGGAAAAGCTCACTGGGTATCCTCTCATCCTGGGAAGAACCTAGTTGGCTACTGCAGATGCCTACATCAATTGTCGAGCTAGGAACATGACAATCAAGAATGGGCATATGTCCAAGCAGCTAGTCCTATACCCTCCTGCCCAACCTTTGTTAGAACATGATTTACCTCTTTGTTTGGAGGAGGAAGAAGGATGAAGTCTATTCTACACCACTGTGTGCAGTGGAAGCTACCATGGGGGGGCCCACAAACCGAGGATGATATTATTGAAACTTGATTTAGAATCCACTCCCTAGTGTGTTTCCATTAGAAGAGCTGGTGGAAGAAACCCAAGCCAATCCTTTAGTTGATCTCTGTGTGGTTGGCCCAACCTCTCTCTGAGTTAAGAATGTGGAATTCGGCCCAGAAAGAACCTTGAAGATCAACTCATCCCTATCCACCTCTTAGGAGAAAGTACTGTGTAGCTTATTAAGAAACCACTTGGATGCTTTTGCTTGGAGCTATAAGGAGATAAAGGGAATGCACCCTTCAGTCTGTATTCATCACATTTAAATTAAGGAAGATTGCAAACTAGTCAGTAGCCTCAAAGGAGGATGAATCCAGCCCTTAAGGACATTGTCAAAGAAGAACTGCAAAAGTTACTGGATGTAGGATTCATCTACCTTATCTCTTATAGCAAATGGGTCTCTCCTTTGGTGCTAGTGCCAAAGAAAAATGGGAAGTGGAGAATTTGTGTCGATTATCGGGAACTAAACAAGGCTACCAAGAAGGACCATTTTCCTTTTCCTTTCATAGATCAAGTGTTAGATGGCTTGCTAGGCAAGAAGTTTTTCTTCTTCCTATATGAGTTAGTGGGTACAACCAGATCCAAATTAGCCTGAAAGACCAAGATAAAACCACTTTCACTTGTCCCTATGGTACCTTTGCATACCGGGTCCTTCCTTTTGGATTGTGCGATGCTCCCGCCACTTTCTAGAGAGCAGTATTGAGTATATTTGCTGAACTGGTTCATGATGTGGTGGAAATCTATATGGATGACTTTACCCCTTATGGTTCTAACTTCCAAGAAGCTTTGTCTAACCTAGGAAAGGTTTTGGACAAGTGTATTGAGATGAACTTGTCCCTCAGTCCTGAAAATGTGAATTCCTAATGACTGAAGGGACCGTGCTAGGTCATGCAATCTCTCAGTAAGGATTACAGGTGGACCCCAACAAAATTGCTATCATCCAAAAGGTCCCACCTCCTCAAAAGGTAAGAGATGTATGAAGTTTCCTAGGTTTAGCAGGCTATTATAGAAGATTCATTAAGGATTTCAGTAAGCTAGCCTCTCCATTTTTTGGTCTTTTGGGAAAATATGTTGAGTTCATATGGACTGACAACTATCAAGAGGCTCTGGATACCTTGAAAAGTAAACTGGTGACTGCCCCAATTTTGAGAGGTCTAAACTGGACCCTACCTTTCCACATTCATACAGATACCTCGAACAAAGTGATAGGGGCAACCTTAGGGCAAGTTGATGAGAAGCTACCTTATGCCATATATTTTGTAAGTAAAAACTTGTCGAAGGTAGAATTAGACTACGCTGTAACTGAAAAGGAGCTCTTAGCTGTAGTCCATTCCCTAGATAAGTTCAGACACTACATCACCAGCTATCAAACATTTGTACACATTGATCATGCTGCAATTAGGTATTTAATGAACAAACCATATGTAAATGCTCGCATTATTAGATGGTTGCTTTTATTACAACAATTTGATTTAACCATCGTTAATAAGGTGGGTAAGGAAAATGTTGTTGCTGATTTTTTGTCTAGAATAGATCTGCCTATAGGTGAATAAGGAATGGTGGATGATAAAATGCCAGATGAACACCTATTTGCTATCTCAGTACTCTCTCCATGGTTTGCTGATATAGCAAATTACTTGGTTTCCACATAGTTCCCGCCACATCTGTCTTCAAAAGAGAAGAACAACGTCGTGAGGAAAAGCGACCCTTTTAGCTGGATTGGTGGAAATCTCTTCAAACTTGGCCCAGATGAAGTTTTGAGGAGATGTGTCATGTAGGAGGAATTTTTTGACATTCTCCTATCCTCTCATGATGGGCCCTATGGGGGTCATTTTGCAGCAAAGAGGTCTGCCTTCAAAATCCTGCAAGTAGGTTGCTATTGACCCACTCTTCACCAAGATGTAAGGAGATATATCAGCTAATGTGACCAATGTTAAAGGATGGGGAAACCTACTCCAAGGGATGAGATGCCCCTGCAACCTCAAGTGACTTTTGAGCCATTTAAGAAGTGGGGCATGGACTTTGAGGGTCCTGTTGACCCTCCTTCAAAGCAGAAAACTTACATCATCGTGTGCACTGATTATCTGACAAAATGGGTAGAAGCAGAGCCAATTAAGGCAACAACAGAAGAAAAAGTAGTTGAGTCTTTGAGAGAGAATATATTCTACAAGTTTGGATATCCAAGAGAATTAGTCACAGATCAAGGGAGTCAATTTACCTCCAATCTTATTGAAGACTTGCTCACACATCACAAAATTAAGCCAAGAACTTCCACCCCTTATCATCCAAAAGAAAATGGGAAGGTGGAAGTCACTAACAGAGCTTTGGAAGGGATATTGACAATGGTAGTGAGCAGCAGCAGAAAAGATTGGGCAAATCGATTGGTTTAGGCCACTTGGGCCTATAACACCACCTGGAAGACCACCATAGTGTTCACACCTTATGAGCTGGTCTATGGGAAGAAGGATTTGCTATCAATAGAATTTGAATATAACACACTGAGGATGGTAGGTCAGCTAGACCTAGATCTCAACCATGCACAAAAGGAAAGGTTACTTCAGCTAAATGGATTGGATGAGGAAATATTGCAGGCCCTTCTCCACTCAGAGGTAGTCTAGCTCCAAAGGAAAATATGGCATGACAGACACCTCAAAGAGAAACAATTCCAGGAAGGAGATTGCGGGTTGTTGTATGATTCAAGGTATAAAGATTTTAAGGCAAACCGAGGACAAGATGGCTGGGACCGTACACAATAGAAAAGTGCAATGACAATGGTTCAGATCTGATCAGGACCATCAATGAAGAAGCCATCCCCATGCTTGTCAATGGGCATAGGTTGAAAATCTACAAGAAGCCCCTCTCCAAGCAAGAATTCATTGAGAATCCGAGTAAAACAATGTTGGTAGTGGAGCAAGTCTCTACCTCTACTCCACCCACACGCTAAAAAAAAGAAAAAAGAAAAAAATGAGGAGAATAAAAGATGTTGGAAATAATACTAAGAGGGGGTGGGGAGGGGGGTGAATCAGTATTATCAAATCAATTATTTTTCATTTTACAATCAAATTTGTATAGGATACTTCAGTTATGGGAAACTGCGCATATACGCTACTGTGTTTAAGGAAACCAGCGTATATCAGTAGACTTATGATTCATTAAATGTTGATCTTTAATTAGTGCATCAGAACTTCATTAACCATAAGAATAGTAAACAAGTACAGTAAAACAGAACAGATCATTACACACATGGACACAAGATATAAAGTGGAAACTCAATGTGGGTGAAAACCACCTGCTACAATTCGTCTCTATCTTCCTTTAATAAGAAAATTCTTTTTACAATATTTTTGTACTGGTGAAATCCTATACCAGTATGCAGGCTTCTACCTGTAGAAGGCTACAACCTTCTCACGTTCTCCAACTTCTCTTGGAAGGGAGCTACAATCCCCTTAGCTCTTGTACTAGCTGATGTACTAGTATGTAGGTGCAGACCTACAGAAGGCTACAACCTTCTCTTTTCTTCCAGGGACCACTTTTCATAAATTTTCAGACTGGATCCATCAATAACAATAGTCAAACATCAAATACATCTACATCAACCAATCTCCTTTGCTGAATCAAACAATTACTTCTCTGAGTGTTGTAACCAAAATACATTAATAGTAACCTGAGACCAATCCTGAACCCAGAACACTGCAGCAATAAACAGAAGTAGCTAAAACATATTTCATGAGACGTACACTACTTAAATTTGTAGAACCTGCATGCATATGCTTTTGTATTAAGGCCAACCAGCATATACGGTGTTTTGACTTACTGAACCAGCGTGTATACGTGCCTTTGCTGTGGAGAACCTACGAACAGATCTATAAAAGATAATTTACCCTTTTCACTTATTCAGACATCAGTTATACCTAAATTATCAGATTTATAGATCAAGTCATGCGCCAAATATAACAGATCAAAATCACACAAAGATTCTCCTTTTGACATATGTCCTGACTCATCATCATCTCCTTTTCCTGAAGCTTTGAATGCAGCTTCTCTCCTATCTAATGGTCCCCCTTTTCTCATTTCGAAAGCAATTAGGATTCCGTGCAGCTGTGACATGGTAATTCTCTGTAGATTCTGCTTTTCTTCTATGGTAGAAACTTTTGATTCAAACTTAGAAGACAAAGATCTTAGAACCTTTTCAACCAAAGTAGCTTCTTTTATTTCTTCACCCAAGTTTTTCATAAAATTAACAATCTCATCTATCCATAAGAAATAATTAGCCACACTTTCATCATTGTGAATTCTGATATTTTCATATTGAATTATGAGATACTGTAGTTTTGCATGTTTTACCTGATCATCTCCTTCATAGCTTAGAACGATCTTGTCCCATATTTCTTTTGTGGTTTTGAGATGCATAACCTTGACGAATTCTAATTGAGATAAAATCCCTAATAGAGTATTGACAGCCTTTTCATTTGTTTCATACTGCTTCTTACCAGCCATATCTGTAGGAGTTGCTGATGGAAATGTGTATCCTGCTTCCACGATATCCCAAACTTCTGTACCAATAGATTGAAGATAGGTTGTGATTCTTACCTTCCAATAGACGAAGTTGCTCCCATCAAATATTGGTGGCCGGATAGATGCCTCTTTTTTGTAGTTGCTCATGATGATAGATCTTCCTCCAAGTGATCAAGCTTCTTCTAAAGGACCGGCCCTGATACCAATTGTTGGAAATGACACTGAGAGGGGGGGTAAATCTGTATTATCAAATCAATTATTTTTCATTTTACAATTATATTTGTATATGCTACTTTAGTTATGGGAAACTACGTATATATGCTAATGTGTCTAAGGAAACTAGCATATATTAGTAGACTTATGATTCATTAAATGTTGACCTTTAATCAGTGCATCAGAACTTCATTAACCATAAGAATAGTAAACAGGTGCAGTAAAATAGAACAAATCATCACACACATGGACACAAGATATAAGGTGGAAACCCAATGTGGGTGAAAACCACCTACTACAATTCATCTTTATCTACTTTAAATAAGAAACTTCTTTTACAATATTTCTGTACTGGAGCAGTCTTATACAAGTACACAGGCTTCTACTTGCAGAAGGCTACAACCTTCTCTCATTCTCTAGCTTCTCTTGGAAGGGAGCTACAACCTCCTTAGCTCTTGTACTCGCTGATGTACTAGTATGTAGGTGCAGACCTACGGAAGGCTACAACCTTCTCTTTTCTTCCAGGGACCACGTTTCATAAATTTTCAGACTGAATCCATCAATAACAATAGTCAGACATCAAATACATCTACATCAACCAATCTCCTTTGCTGAATCAAACAATCAATTCTCTGAGTGCTATAACTAGAATACATTAACAGTAACTTGAAACCAATTCTGAACCCAGAACACTACAACAATAAACAGAAGTAGCTAAAACATATTTCATGAGATGTACGCTACTTAAATATGTAGAACCTACGTGCATATGCTTCTGAACCAGTGTGTATACGTGCCTCTGCTGTGGAGAATCTGCATACATATATATAAAATATAATTTACCCTTTTCACTTATTCAGACATCAGTTATACCCAAATTATCAGATTTATAGATCAAGTCATGCACCAAATATAACAGATCAAAATCACACAGAGATACTTCTCTTCAAGCCTTGAGATCTTGACCCATCAACAGAACTTATCCATCTTCTAGTGCTCAGGTTTCTCCTTGACTCAGATCCAGCTATGCACCACAACCCAATCACCAGTATTCTAAATCTTTCTCTTCATTAGATATTCAATTCTTGAGTGAATACCTTTACCTAATGATCTCCTCCCCTTTTATAGTCTTAGGCCTTACTCAATACCATGGTCCAAAACCGTTTAGAAACAATACTTGGGGCACAATATCTGGGTTCAATACATTGGACGAGATATCATGGTCCAAAACCATAGGTTCAAATACCAAGGACCAAATACCATGGACTAAAAATAATTTTTCCCACATGTACGCGCTTTTCCTTGCATGAAAGTGCGTGCATATGCATACGTGACTTTTGACAACAATCCTGCGTGTATACGCAATTTGGTTAAGAGGAACCTGCGTATATCTCTTTTTCTTTCATTCTGAGAGCCTGAACTGTGATCTACCATCTGAGTGAGTTGCCATCAAGGACAACAGCTATGTCATAGTGCCAACAAAAGATCCTTGGGTGAAAACCTCCCCTTGGAGGCGCCTAGGGTAGGAAGTGAGGGTGAAAACCTCCTGGAGGCACCCCAACTGTCTCTTAAAAAAAGAAAGGGAAAAAGAAAAAACAGAGAAAAAAGGAAAAACAGGAACAAAAAATTAACTTCTTTTGAATGCATTGCAGATTGCAAGAGGGCCACAAAATAAAAAGGGACATGGCTGGGCCAAATACACCTTTGATAGACCATTTGTCCATCGTTGTTGTCTTTTCCCAATCCCTGGTCTCAACTGTTTCGGAAATTATGCATCCTAAAGGAGGCTCTGTGCATTCTACAGGAGGCTCCTGTAGAAACCATAGAAAGCTTGAAATCAAGTCAAGAAAAGGATCAAAGGGCTAGAAACTTGTCTAGAAGACCTGTGGACCCCCCTGCCACTAGTCATCCTCCTAACTCTCCATTCCATACCTGCACCACTGCATTTCCATTCACTTCTTTCTTCCCTGCACAGAAAACACATAAATCTTGTTTCTTTTATTTAAAAAAAAATGAAGAATAAACAAGCAACACTTTTAACTTATCTTTTACCTAGTGCATACCAGCTGCTTTTCCTTGACCGAAGGAACCTTCCTCAGCTACCTCTCTAGTCCCTACTCAAGCCTCACCCGAAAATTTTAGAGGGAGACGTAGTTACAGGAAATCCTGCAAGATTCCTATAGCAGCTGATCCCCTTAAAAATTGAGCTCCAGAGGCAGGGTTAGTGCAGCCACAGATGATAAAATGCACAAGGAATTGGTCCTAATTGAAGATCACCAGTATGAGGTAGCCAAACCACCAATTTAGAAACCACTCGTGCCAGTAGCATCAATCCATGAATAAAATGCCAAAGTATGAGCATGCAACAGTATAGTAACGACTAATAGGTAAGTGACTAAACCCATTCCTCTGTTGCATGAGTATAATTTAAAAATTGCATGGAAAAGTGAGGTGGTTTCGATTAAACGAGATCGATGGCTAGTTCACCCAGTTCAAACAACGCTTAGTGGATGCAATCGGCATGTGTGATTAGTCCGCTCAAGAAAATCTCAAAACAAGTAGTGGCGGCATCAATGAGAATGATTGAAATAATTATGGCAGGTGGCATAAAATTTTCATCATGACACTGAAGTAAGGACCAACGGTCTGGGTGAGGGTAACGTACCCTTCTTGCCAACTCACCTTGTCACTGCAGAACACTCCTGTAAGCTTAAGTATGCTACAGTTGACCACCTCCACCACGTTTGTTTTCATTTGTATCGATGATCTCTTAGCTATAACAACCTACCTACCACCTCTAGATCATCGAAACAGTTACTCTCTGTCAATTTCAAAACCCTTCTGCTTATTGGGCTCTACAGGAGCATTATTGGACTCTACAGGAGTGGAAACACAGTTCTACAGGAGCCTTTCTACAGGAGGGCCAGTGAGCAGCATCGCAGAGGAAAATTTAGGATTTTAGGACAAAGCTGGGCTAAAAAAGGCAGGCTCAGTAAAACCCACTCTGCACTTCCATATATATACAAAAGGTGGTGGGATTCGAAGTGGATTATTAAGTTGAAAAGAAGGGAAAAGTGAGAATAGAGTCTGCCTGCATTTTTAAAAAATACACACTGTTCTCCATTTACTCTTTGCCCTAAAATACTATGTCTCTCTCCTCCGTGGTATTCTCATGTGTAAAGAGATGATGCAACTCTAGAAAATCAAGCTTGTAAAAAAGTGAATTTGCATTGGGTAGTCTGTTTTTTTTTGTAAAAAAACTGTCTTATATACTCTCTTTTTTTTAAGATATTGTTTCCCTCAAACAGACCGATAAGTAAATTAAGTTTAAGAACAATGTTTGAAGGGAAGGAAAGTTGCAATTAGTTTTTTGTTAACAAGGAAGAACACAAAAAACTCTCTCTCTAGTTCCAAAAAGGAAGCCTCAATTGTTTCTCTATTTCTGGGTCTTAAATTTACTTCCTTCCTCCTCACCTGAGATATTCCAGCAGTCTCTGAACATCATGACAGGGGATTTTATGAGGAAGGAGCCTCTGAATTCAACTAAGCTGCATGAACATCTAGAAGTGGTAGCCCTCTTTACCAGGGCAAATTGGATGCCTTTCCTTGAAAAATTTCACGGGTATGATGAGGAAGTCACAGAGGAATTGTTATTGTCTTTAAAACCTCACTCAAAAACCCATGCCACTGTCAGTTTTAGGGGTCTAACCATAGAAATCACACCAGAATTTATCAATAGGGTCATCGGTCTTCCACTTGGGCTACCCTGGAGCAAAGAAGAAAAACCACTAGGTCAAGTGGCCAAGAAGACCTTTTTTAGCCTGATGAACATCTTGTGGAGGATAGGAATGGCATCAAGAGGACAAGTATACCTTATCCATGGGGTGCGGTCAGTTACTAGATCATGAAATAAATATCCTATGAAGGAAGATACAACATAGTTTATGGGTATCATTTCAGACTGTTACATGAACTAAGATATGGCATGGACATTGCTGCATCCAGGAAACTTAGTATTCCATATTTTCTCCTCCAATCCTTGATATAATCTAGCACCAAATTGAAGGCATGGGTTCCAGACCAATTGGCTCACAATGGGCTAATTAAATTGCTGGTGGAGGATGCCCTCCACACTTACATAATCGCCATAGCCTACAAGATTTTCAGGAACATGAATAAAGAGGATGATATAAAAAATCTCACTGATGACCTTAGTCCATCTGGAAGTGAAGAGGAGGAGCAAAAAGGGGAAGCTGAGAAGGAAATCCATGAAGAAGAAAATAACACTCAATTAGAAGAAGAGGAACCCCACACAGAAGAAGAAGGAAAGCAAATAGGAGAGGAGAAACATGACACCACCAAAGATGACCCTAAAGTAGAGAAGAAGACAACATCAAAAGCAGAAAAGGGTAAAACCACAGATGAGAAAAACAAGAGACCAAGAACTGAAGGGAAGAAGCCTAAGACAGTGCAGAAAAAGGTTGCCATAGGAAAGGCGAAAACTAAGCAAGTAGAGGAGAAAATAAAATCAGAGATAGTAGAAACAAAACTGGAAGAAACGGGAAAAACAACAGATGAAGAAGATGAATCAAAGGAAGAAGAAGTGTCCCCTAAGACACTAGTAAGAGAGGTAGCAGTTGTTCTTGCTACACTTAGTACTCCAACCAAGCCCAAAGGAAAAAAGAAGAGACAACCATCTATGTACTTCAAGGCTCGAAAGAGCACCAAAATAAAGATGGGGAAGCCTCAACCACCTTCAAAGGAGCCCATCATCATTGAGGATGTCCCTACTACAACAAAGGAGGAATCTCCCTCCAAGACCCCCATCACTTACGAAAGAGGAAGTACTAAGACCTCTACTTGGAAAGAAAGGATCAAACTAATAGACTCTAAAACAGTCCTACAGGAGGCGCAAACCTCTCTACATGAGACATTGGAAAAGCTCCAAGAGTCTGAAAATTTCAAAAGAAGGTAGAGGAACAGACCAAAAAGGAAGACAAGGAAAAAGAGATACCGGAGCTTGGACCTAAGCCTAACTTAGGCTCTTACTACAACCTCCTGGAAGGGGGAAAATCATCCCACAAAAGTTTGCAGTCCCTCTTTTCTTTGAGCTGGAAAAAGGAAAGAGTAAGGACCCATACATGGATGTAGAATGAAAAATCGAAAGGGGTGGAAGACATTGGTCACATGGAAAAAAATTTGAGGGAAATGGACAAAGAATTGAGCATGTTCAGGCATACAGAAAGCATTAGAAGAGCTCAATTAGAGGCAAAAAATGAAATCTGAAAGAAGCAGCTACAAGAAAGGGAACCTCAAGGAGGAAATGAGTTGTCAATCTTAAAAAGACAACAATAGGAAGAGGAACCCCAGAAAGACAGTGAGACATTAATAAGACAACAACAGGAAAGGGAATCCCAATAGAAAATGAGGTGTTGATCTTGAGAAGGAAGCTACAGGAAAAGGATCAAGGCCAATTAGCCTACATGGCCAGCTGGGTTGTGGAGGCATTACAGTGCAGGCAACTAGCCAAATCATATGCAGTGTACCTCAAGGATCAGTGACTCAATTTCAGATGGAGACATTGGCCCAGAGGGGCACAATACCTTTTCAGGATTATGGCCAATTCATGCATCTATGTGATCATAGTTCAGCTGAGGACAAAGCAAAGCTAGTAGAGTTTTACTTGCACAACCTAGTCCTTAATGATATGAACCTATGGGATCCCAATGCTGCATTGGGATACTTACAGCTGATGGCCATGGCATCTTGGATGAGCCATGAAGAGAAAAAGGCAGCAAAGATCGAGAAAATGTTGGCAAAAGAGCTGAATGAACCCCTGATGATTAGAGCAGAACCAATAGAACCCATGGCTCTCATCTATGTCCACCAACACCTTGCAGCTAATCCTCAAGTTTTCCCAGACTACGTTGATAAGCAAGCCTAGGCTATTACACATTTCGAAGACATGGAGAGATTATTTGGAGATGACTGCATTCATGCCTGCATGAGAAGGTGGAACACATTGCCACACAACCTAAGGATCAGGGAGTATCACTCCCCAAACAGGATGAGGGAAGCCATGAGGAGAGTTCCACTATGTAAGCACTCTATGGAAAGCTTGAAGGCCAATTGGATTGTCCTCAAGTTTAGTCCTCCACTGCTGCTAGGATTGCTAAAAGGAGTAAAAGATGAGGAAGAACAGAAACAGTGGGAAGAAGTCGATAGAAAGACAAGTTTCCATGATAAAGAGGAAGATATCACATTAGAGGCATGGGATGTCAGGGAATCTATCAAAGCCATCAAGAATGAAGAGTTAGTTTCTTAGAGGATGAGCAACCCATTTAGTAGGGGGTGATGATGAGCCCCAAAAATGGGAAATTATGTGGGCTCATTTGGCCTCTTAATTCAACTTAATCCACCATTCTCATTATTTTATTTCATGTTTTTGAATATATTTATGCTAATAGAGTGAATTGGGTTAGTCATTTTGCATGTAGTCTAATGTGTGCCTTATGCAGAATTTTTGGTCAATTTTGGACAAAGTCAAGGGATTTATGAGCAAATGGCAGCAAATACTCGAGGAAAATAGGGAAGAGGATTTGTAGGGGGGTGTCTCCTTCATTTATGACCCCTTTCCTCGAATCCTCAATCAGCAACTCGAAGCACAAATCCACATTGATTCATCAAAAGGGGTTGCCGAGCAAGTCAAGAAGGACTGCTGTTTATCTCCAGTTCTGGGAAGCCGAGCTCCATGATTTTAGGAGGACTGTTGGAGGACTCCATTTTTATAAATAAGGGGGCTTAGAGCCTCAGTAGGTTAGTGAGTCATTAGTAGAATTTTCGCACTTTTGTGCAGCACTTTTTCAACTTATTTTCGAGTTCCTTTTTGAGAATAGCTCATGTAATGTGACTATTATTTTTGATAATGAAGATGAAACCATTTTTGAGCCAGCACTGATCTCTTTCAGAGGGTTGAAGCTCTTAGTTTAGGGCCCAACCCAAGCTGCCCAACACCTCTTGTTGTGTACTTATATGTTTTTGCTTCAGTTCATGAGTTAATTTCTGTTACATAGATTTATTTTACTTTGTCTATATTAGGTTGCTTTTGATGGTTTGCATAGCTATTTTTGTTTCAGTTTCTCAAAGTAGGTTAATGCAGTGATAGAATAAGATTCAAAAAGGCCAACAACATGCCCTAATCTCTTTTATCCCTTTCTGGGACTATGATTTGAGGTCAAGGCACTACTGCTGCCACCAAAAACACAATTTTTCTCTTCCATGCAACTTCTAGTGTGATGACCTGAATTGGAAAGCTTGATACATTGGTTCATATTCAGTTGCCTAGATCATTTCCTGTTCTTTTATTGTAGATCTCTCTGTATGATTTTCTATTTAAAGGTTACTGTTAAGCATTTTCTGTTTGTAGGTCAGAACTTAGGTCAAGCTAGAGAAATTTATGTTTTCATAGTATAGTTAGTCCTTTCTTCGATCAACTTTTGTAAGTAGATGTGTAGATCTCTTGCAGGACACCTTAGCTCACCATCCATCCATAAGACAATAAACACCATCTCACTTCTCATAGATTTCCCAAGTCATTCGTAACATTTCACCAAGCTGCCCTAATTTCTGTGTTTTTCTCCATAAGCTTCCCTTTTGCAAATTGAACAAGTCCAATCATCATGTTCTTTCTTGATCTTCCTTGACAAGCTCCAGACACCTCAACACTTTCATCTAGCCTTCATTTACCATTTTCCATCATTTTTCCACCTTCAAAACTCCAAAAATAGCTCTCGGCCTCCTCTTGTAGATCCTCCTGTAGATCCCCTGCAACCTCCTGTAGAATTCCCTGTAAGTGGTTTTTCGAAATCCGATTGCAATGGAAGTCTTCAGAAGGGTACTAGGGGCTTCTTAGGACCTCTCCAAAACTTCTTCCACCTCTACAAAAGCCAACTCCATATTCCTTCGCCAACAAACCTCTACATAATCACAACGAGATAAATCATAAGCATAATAACTCCACATAAAAACACTCAAAAGCACAAAAAGATGTTTTCTTCTCATTTCTTTTCAGAAGTAGCTTGAATAAATGCAATTTACATTTTCAGTAGTCAATGGCACTCATTTCATCAATTTTCATATGTTTTCCTGCAAAAGTAGGGTTAGTAGGTAAATTATGGTTTGCTAGGATTTGCGTTACATTTCAGTTTTCCTTCTCTTTCTGTAAGTAGAATAGTCCTTGTAGAGTTAGCTTTCTTTCATCACAACTAAAGGCTTCTTCTAAGAATTCATAGAAGTTGGCTTAAGCTCATAGTGATCTTGCGCCCGCTAACCAAGTGACAGCCTGCAGTAAGAGCTAGTACTTGTGCATACATCACCGTTGCTTCCAAGTTTGTTAAAAACTACCTGGTTGATAAAAGTAAAGTAGGAAGCCCAGGAGTTGCAGCATTATTGCTGTAATACTGGTGCTCACCACTCATCAATTACCTCCTCAATTGGGTGGAAAATTTTGAGTAGGTTGAAACCAGGAAGACTCCTCCTTGGTGTAATCTCTTCAATAAGATCCCTCAATATCACATATGTATATGCATGTTAACCACTCCTTGCATTGAATGTGAGATGAAGTGGCTAGCTTACCCCATTAACATATTGGTTGCTCAATATAGGACAAATCATCTCTAGTTAACATCCTAAATACATGGTCCCCATGAACTTGGCTCTTCTAAATTTGCTTCATAATCCCATTTTGGTATTTTCCATCAACCTATTTCTTGTTTCGTACAAGACTCTTTTTGTACAATGTAGACATTTTCAAACTTTATTCTTGCAAGTCTAATGGTTTTTATATGAAATATTTCCTAATATGCTCATTGAATTTGTATTGATTATGAACATTTTCAAAGGAATTACTCATTGTAACCAATTCTCCTTTATAATATTTGACTTTGTTCTTCAATGTGGAAATATATCTGCTCATGTTCTCTACCTCGTCCTCCTTGACCTTAGTTTTATCAATTCTACCATGTGATATAACTATGCATATCCTTTTTTACATCTATGAATGATCCCTCAATGGTGTAGAAAATGGAACTATCTACATCAACTCTTTAACTATTCTGAATTGTATTAAACATGGTTTCCATGAGCTAGTTATAGACAATTGACTAAAGGTATGAAACCTCTTCTATAGGATCTAGAATTAGTCGATCTTCCCATGAAATTATATTCTTTAAACTAGCCAAAATATACACTTCAATAATTGGTTCTTTCCCTTTTTCATTGGATTTCTTTATAATTTCATCATCCCATGTTAAATCAATCACACTATTTGGTAACATTATAACATACGACTAAAACTCACCTAATGCACCACTAATTCGTAATAAATAGTGGACTATTTCAAGCCACAACATATCCTCCTCTTTATCCCATTTCTCTTATTCTTCTATCTAGCTCTTTTATTCTTCTTCTTTTCTTTGAGTTTCTTGCTACTATTTTCTTGTCCTTTTGTCCTCTACTTTCCTTTCATTCTTAATTCATCCTCTAAGAGTCAAATTTTTCTCTTCATTTTTCTTCATTTCTTCCTCTTGTCTCAACCTATCCTCTTCAACTTTTCTCTTTTCTTTTCTTTACGGCTCTCCTTGTCATAGAAATCCTTCAATTCCAACATTCCCTAATCTACTTTAGTTGTCTTCCTTTTCCGGTCTAACTATAAATATGTCTTTTCTTCTTGTTGGCTTTTCCTCACTTCTTTCTCACTTTTCTTCTTCTTGCTACTACCTTAATTCTCATCTTGCATTTATTTTCTTTCAAATTTCTCATCTTGTATTTATTTTCTTTCAATTTCTTCCATCAATATTATCAATATTATCTCTTCAAGCCTGTTCAAGCCTCCTAGGTTCTTCACCTTCCATTTTGGTTCTTTCCACTTTAACTAGCCTACTATTTAATTCATCAAAGTGTTCATCTAAGAACATGGCACTAAAACTTTACTATGCTTAGGCTTTTCAATTTTACCTGAACCAGATCACAATCTTTGATATTTTCGCGTGAGAATTCATCCTCCCGTTATTGATTTTTATATGGCTAAGACGGGGAGATTAAGTTAATGTGCTCAACTACAAACCCTTTAGGAAATCTCATATCAGTTCCTTATGTATCCCTTAAGCCATGAAACCAAGCCACATGTTTCTTCATTCAACCCATGTTCGTACCATGTTACTATGTTTAGTCATGCCAAATCATGCCAAATCGTTCTCTTCGTTCGTAACATACTTTAACAATGGATGTTTGTTGTCTCTTCAGGTGTGCAGAACTATGTAGAAACCATTGAAAGCGTGTTCTCGTTGCCCATTGAACAATTTAGTGAAACTTACTCGTCCCTCTCTGGCTCATTATCAGATTTCGATATTTAAAATATGTGACCCTCTGATCCTTTGAACAAATAAACAGTAGGATTTAGTTTAACCACATGGTAATTTGGTTAATGCATGTTGTTCACATGCAATGTAATTGGTAAACAACTCGGTATGCAATATTTTAATCTTGATATGGATTCACTCACCTTATCAACATCGAAGCATCCACATGCATACATTTCTTAACCTCAAACTGTGCACGGCCAACTGATACCATGGAAACTGTTATCAACTTTCGATCTTTAAACTAAATTGACCCTCCGATCCATTGAACAAATGGATTGTAGGGTTTGGTTTAACTACAAGTGGAATAGAAATGATTAGTGATTTACTTGCTTTGTTGAAGATTTGGCTAATGCATTCGGTTCAAGGAATTGTCTTTTGATAAATGGCTTGACAGGCCGCAATTTAATCTTGAGAAAGGATTTTCTCATGCTATCAATATCGAATCATTCATAGCCACATCCATACATTTTTAATCTCCGATTGTACATGCCCAATTCGTACCATCGAGACTGTTATAATAATAGGGAGAGACCCCATGAGAAGAGAATCGGAAATCCAGGACTTTGTCGTTAATGGTTTTGTATACCCAGATCATTGTTGAAAATATTGTCCTTGTTCTTCATTGCTTAATTTTTTTTTGTGCTTGAAGCAGTTGTCAAATATACATACAAATATACATATTCCCGTCCAGGATTGGACCACAAAATTTGTACGATTAAATCTCCCCACTTAACCGTGAACTACATTCTTTAAAATCGGAACTGCTTCATCACCTTGTATAACCATATTTCCACTTAACCGTGAACCACATTCTTGAAAATCGGAACTGCTTCATCACCTTGTATAACCATATCTTCCTTGCCAGCTTATCCTTAACCTGTATATTCACCCAACACGTTGCTTACCCAGATCTTCCCTGCCAGCTTATCCTTAACCTCTATATTTACCCAATAAATCTTCAAGGCCTATTATGAGCTTGTCATCTAATCTCTCCCCACAACCACATTACCCATAAATTGCTTTGAGAACATTCTTTCATAACATAGCTGAATTCGTGACAATTTACCTCAACGAATGTCATGAGAATGGAACCCACTTTACCTCAGTGAATGTCAAATAATCTTTTGAACCCTAGAATTCATGTGGCTGCCATGGGATTCTTCTTAGCGCAAATTAGTTTCCTCATCCAAAATCGATTTCTTCTTATGAGAGTGGAGAAAGCAAATTCAGTGTTCCTGCTCACGACATGGTATTACCTCGTGATATTTGAGGTAAGTATTTTTTTTTTTAATCGGTGTGATTTAAGCAACGTCTACCATATTTGTCCCCACACACATATATCTATTTGTTGTGTCTGTAAGTTTCCTTAAAAAAAACGTGATGCAGCCTATTCAAAGATAACATATATGATCTTCATCGCTTACATTAGCGAATCTTTACGCATTAACTCTGTAAAATTAGACGTACATTAAAAAAAACCTCTGCCAAACATAATTAAAAACACTATGGACCTAGTCACTTATAAATTAAACAAATAAAATAAAAATAAAAACTAAAAACATTAACAAGACCTTTGAAAACATTACTACGCAAAATAGTGCCCACTGCAAAACCGTTATTGTCTAACACAGTCCACAACCTGTATCTCATTGCTTCCTCCTAACATCTATCTATCCTTTGTCAGTAGTAGTACTTATTTGGCCGGAGCAGGTAGTTTTCCTCCTCACCCCTTACTACCATTGTCTGGTGGTCTTATGGCTGTAGTATCAAGTATCAAACAACTACCTAGTGCTCGAGCAACATCTTTTTCATATAGAATAAAAGGATGTGATAATCGAATGGTTGATATTGCATATTTCGTTGTTCCGGTGGATGCAATTAATTAGTGTGTGGCTTATAACTAAGGACAACCAGATTATAAGTTGTTTTGAACTAAAATATTCCTTCTGTCCGACGTAACTCCAAATTTGGAGGTGAACATAAAGTGACCAAAGCCATGGTCTTTCGTATTAAATGGTGGTACTTATGGAATAATTATGATACGGAGAAACAACCATCGACCATTAATTAAATAGCAACTAAATAAAGTTCCATGTAAGACAAAGAATTGTATTCCTAATATAGTATAGCATATATTATTAGTCCCTATAGTTATAAGATTTATAAGATTAATATGCATAGTTGGTGTGAGTTGATTTCACTAAAAGAAAATTGGTAGACTAGTGTGGAGCTTTGCATGTGCGGCACTTTCACTTTGTGAAAAGCTCTGCAGACATATTTTGTTTTATAAAAAATCAATATAATATCATATTTTGTTTTATTACTAATCAAACAATGTTATATGAAAATTGATATTGACATATGGAAATTGATTTCATTGTTTCTTAAAATTGATGCTAAAAGTTTGAAATGGTGATGCGAAAATGAAATTCCAAGAACTGATTAAATAATGGTTTATGTGCTAAGAATTAGGACTAAATATTATGTCAAAAGCAGTAACCATTATGGACTTAGAAATGAGCATATTTCACAAGGAATGCTTCCTCCCCATGACATTTGGTACCCACATTAATTAATAACAACTTTCAGTGTCAATGACTCACCAAAATAAATTATTGAGTGTGGAGGTAGCTGTAAGGAGGAAGCTGTTTTGGGAAGTTGTGCAGAGGTGGTTGCACATGGCAAGCGTCTGTGGGGAGATTTCAATGTGCATAAAGCTTTGAGTGAGTACAATCAATTAATTAAAGGTAGAGGCAAGAACAATATTTCATCACCACTATTAATCTTGTTAATATATTAGTGATTTGAGTTGTTAAGATCAATATAAAATATTTGGCTTAAATTGCAATAAATCGTTAATATAATTGGTTTTCTCATGATGTTATAATAATATACCTAATAAGACCTAAATTTGCATTAAATATCAAAGGTTACATGTAAATGAATATACAAGTTCAGATGCTAGTTTTAGTTCTCAATCAATGATTCATTTACAAGTTTAGATGCTAGTTTTAGTCCTCAATCGATGAGTGATAGCATTGGCTCTATATGTACTCAATCTCACACTAAGCAATGCACTGCTTCCACATAGCTCATTAACTAGGTAATATTTTATAATGATTTGAGTTAGTTAAAATCATTATGGAGTATTTGACGTGAACCACATTACTCTTTAACATAGATGGATTTTCTATATTATTTCTTTTAATTACTAGTAATATGATCTAATTTTTTTTTTATTAATATATTACTAATTTGAGTTGTTAAAATTATTATGGAGCATTTGACCTAAACCACACCAATCATTAATAATATTAGATTTTTCATATTGTTCCTATTAATTAATAGTAATAGGAATAACTTTGCTTTAAAGGTTATCTGTAAATAGATCTACAACTTAGGATGCTAGTCTTGGTATTGAATCTTCCAATTATGGCATAGGATCCACATCTATTTGATTCAAAATTGGTAATAAATCACTTGATTATGCCCAGTTAGTTGGGTACTAGTTGGGTACTACTAGGGTAATACTCAATAATTTGAATTGTTGAAATTATTAGACACTATTTGACCTGAGCCACACCAATCTTTAGTATTGCTAGATTTTTCATAATATTTCTTTAATAAGTGTAATAAGATATAATTATTTTCATGAGTATATTAATGATTTTAATTGTTAAAAACATTATGGAGTATTTAACCTTAACCATCTATGTTAAATATTTAATATAGTTATATTTTATAATGTTCCCTTTGATTACCAACAATAATACCTAACTTTGCTTTGATGACTCCCTATGTAAATGGATCAATAGGATGCTAGTCTTGGTCCCAAACCAACAATTTATGATCTGCTTGAGCTCAAACTACGTAATCTAGAGAGTAATTATCTACTCGAGCTCAAATTGGGTAATGAACTACTTTCGCATAACACTTTCATCTTTTGTACGCATTGACATGTCTATTGGATTTGAATCTATAAATGAAAATCTTGTCCTTATGCTTCCTGAAATAGGCCTAATGACCTATTGTATCCCTAGGATGAGGCCCTCTAAACTGATGTTCCTATGCCTCGCACTTGCATAGGTTTTCAAAGTTTATAGATCTACCACAATGGACTAAAAAATATGGTGTCTTAAACTACTCATTTTCAAACACCTACAGACGGCCAAACTTAATTAATGGGAATTGGGTAAATTGAGTCAACCAACTATGGAATTAGCTCATATGATGTTACATAATATATTCTCTTCCCTTTGTATCTCCCTCTCCATCCATAACATTGCTTTAGATTACTTTCAAATATTTAGTCATGGAAATAAATCTTTCAAATCCAAATACACTAATACAATTTCACCATATCTAAATACACTAATACAATATTCACTAATATAGTTTGACCAAAATGTTAATAGCTACTAAAACTATCTAAGTGGAGAAAAGTAATATTGGAGGATATAGAAGATGTGGTCATATGTTGCAATGGAAATGTGTTAAATAGATAGGCAAAAAAGAAAGTGAAACCAATTTGAAACACATGGCTATCTCACTTCTCATCATTAAATAGATTTTATAATAAATTAGGAATTTCCTTAAATTATTTAAAATTAACCATTTATAGAGATATAAAGAATTTCTTAAAAATATTTGGACCAAGAGTGTCAAAAAATATGTTTCTGAAATTAATTTTATAATTACCTCACCTAATAGGGCATATTATTGTTAGAAAATTTGAGTTAATCTTAACTATTCACTAGTGTTATAGGCCATTTTGTCACATCCGATCATTGAGCCTCCTAATGGGATCAATCAACATCCTATTCCCCCTTGCCACCATCTTGTAAAAATCCTTAAGCATGTTCCCTTCATACCCCTGAGTTTCAACCCTAAACTACTTCATCTGAGCCAGTTTGAGGACCAACACTCTCTATAAGTCTATTGGGTTGTGTTCACCTAACGGTTGCTCCAATGTGGTCTGTGTTGTTCACTAATAGGTTGGTCCCCTTTGTACCTATGTTGGCTCTAGAAATCTGGGAAAATGATCGGGATTCCAAAAGCTTCCCATTCTAGGAGTTTCTAGAAGTTGTTTCAACTACTTACCTTGGATAAAACATTTGGATCCTATCCTTCCCTACTTTGGAGATTTCATCACTCATCCTTTGATCCTATCCCTTCCATCAAAGGTGGATCTCATACCATATATTGGTAATTGGATAAGAGTCCCAACTTACCCTACTTCTCTATATATTCCAAGCCTTCTATGTGGTTGGGGGTTGTCTTTTAGAGAGTGATTATGCCCTTATGCTGTTGTAGTGATTTGTCATCATCTCATGCATTTAGGGTCATTGGAGGTGCATATTGTGATAAGGAAAAGACAAGTCAACAACCTGGATGAGCTCTTCTACAAGATCCACTGCCACTTACGGTTATAATATCCTTCCATTTATATTAATGCAAAGAATTCATTTTTTCCTACATGTGATTTTGTTATTTCATATATTTCATTACCATGTTGATCTATTGAGTGTGGTACTTGAATGATAGTGCATAGATCTCGTAGTTTCTTGGCTTGTGTTATCTAAATGTGTAGTTTCTAATTTTGGCATTCAGAGCTGGAATTGGAGCTTCCAAGCTAAAGAAGGAGAAAATTCTGCAAAGGATTCTAGGTAGGCCTCACTTCGTCATCTATTTACTTTAAGGAAAAGCACTGTGTTCCTTGTCTCTTTGTTATTCTAGGTTAGCCACTGAACTAGAGGAGATACTTTTCTCTGCGATCATAAATCCCGTATAAAAAATTGACAACCATGCTGGGGAATGGAACATTCCCTTGGTGGTATCCTTAACCATTTTGTTCGGTTACCTCCTTGATAGACCTTTGTTGTGTCATCCAACTAAGAGCATACCTAGGAAATGATTCCATTGAGTATTTTTTGTAATTTTTGTGCCAGAATCCTCTTTCTAAGGCCCAACGCACCCCATGTGCCTTTGACAGAATATTGCATCTCACGCTGGCCCACTCTGCACCACCATTGCAACACACTAGTGCCTCTTCTGTACCATCTTTGGCCCCTATTTTTGCATGAATTTTGCCTTGGTTCTTGAGCCTCTCTTTGGTCATCCTACTTCCAATTAAACTTCCCCAAGTCTTAAATGTCTTGTGGTCTCTATAACATAGGTTTTAACCCCGTAGAGAAATTACCTACATGTGAATTCTAAAAAGCAAAAAACAAACAATGGTGAGAGCATAACACATAAAACAAATATACACAAAGATTTTCCCCTGGATCCCAAAACCAAAACCACCAAATTTATTTTTCATTATGTTCCTTTCAATGTTGCAATACATATATATACATGCCAAAGAATCCATAAACCCTAATCCATTAGCCCTGGATTAGAACATAACCATATTTCCCTTGAGCAGATCTACATAATACCATGGAACGAAAACCATTGCACCCAAAACCATGTGCAAAATCCATGCACAAAACCATAGGTAATATAGGGTCCAAAAAAAAAAAATATTATGAGGGCGCTGCCCCCTCAACACCAGGTAGGGGAGACCCCTCCATACCCCCTGTTACCTCTCCACTAGTTGTGGAAATAACATAACAAAACCCGACATTATCCCACTCGTGGTTTTCTTTCCAAAGGGGCCACAGGAGAGCTTAGTCATTGATCCAAACTTGCAACGCCCATTGTTTCTCTACACCAAGAGAAATTTGTAGAGCTCACAAATTTTGTCAATGCATCTACACTATTCTTCAATGTGTCCACCTTTACCAGCAACACCTTTTTCTCTTCTATCATATCCCTCACAAAGTGATATTGAACATCAATGTGCTTTGTCTTTGAATGATAAGCAAGGTTCTTTACTAAGAAAATTGCACTTTGGCTGTCATAGTCTATCATTATAGCTCCATGTACTAACACCATACTTGAACACAATCTCTACAACCCAATTTCTTCCTTACTTGCATGACTGACTGCCATTTATTTTGCCTCTGTAGTTGATAGTGCCACTACAGATTGTTTCTTACTCATCCAATTGACTGCACCTCAAAATAGGTTAAACACATACCCACTTTTAGATCTTCTCTGATCCCGTCTTTAGCCTAGTATACATCAACAAAGCCGCGAATATCGAAAACTCTGTCCAATCCTGGTCTTTCTTGATAGCACAAACCATAATCACTAGTGCCATGCAAATACCTGAAAATCCACTTCACTGTTGTCCAATGCTCCTTCCCTGGTTTTGATATAAACCTGTTCAATACTCCCACTACATGTGAAATGTCTAGTCTAGTACATACCATTGCATACATCAGGCTACTGAATGTATTTTCATATGGAACACAGGACATTTCCTCTTCCTCTACTTGTGCCTTGGGACACTATTGAGCAGATAATTTTACACATACATGAATAGGAACCTTCACTGGTTTACTATCCGACATATTAAACCTCTGCATTATTGTCTCGGCATACTTCCTCTAGTTTAACCAAAGTTTCCTCTTTTCCTGATCTCTTTTAATTTCCATGCCCAAAATATAGTTTGCAGCACTAAGATCTTTCATGTCATATTTGGAGGGCAATTGGGTCTTCAAATCCTGGATAATTTCTTTGTCATTTCAACCAACAACATATCATCCACATACAAGATCAGATAAATAACATGGTCACCAATTAATTTAAAATACACACAGTGATCTACTTTGCTTTTGGTGAAGCCAAATCCCCGTATAAATGTATCAAATTTCTAATGCCACATCCTTTGTGACTGTTTTAACCCATACAGAGACTTTTTTAACTTGCATACTAGTTCTTTCTTACCCTTCACCACAAAGCCTTTAGGTTGCTTCATGTAGATCTCGTCTTCTAGATCCCCACGAAGAAATGTTGTCTTCACATCCATCTATTCTACCTCAAAATAAAAAGTAGTAACAATAGATAAAAGTAATCTAATAGAAGCTATCTTGGCAACAAGAGAAAAAATATCCCCAAATCAATTCCTGGCACTTGGGAATAACCTTTTTCTACCAACTGAGCTTTGCATTTCTCCACCTTTCCTTCTGCATTCATCTTCTTCTTGAACACCCATCTGCTACCAATGGGTTTCCTTCTAGCTGACAACTTCACTGGATCCCAAGCCTCATCTTTGTGCAAAGGTGTCGTTTCATCAACCATGGCCTCTTTCCATAGTTTTCCATCCTTTGAATCTACTTCTTCCTTCATATTTCTGGGATCATTGTCAGTAATAGATAAAGAAAAATTCGAACAAAAAGTAGATGGACTATACCTTTATGACTGCCTTCTTTCTCAAACTAATCTTCTCACAACTCAAGTTCATGGCTCTTCATCTTCTAGTTCCTTTTCTGCTATAGAGTCTAATTCTTCCTCCTTTAGCTCAAACTCTATCTTAGTAGGTTACTTTGATGGGACTTCATGTTTAATAACATCTTTCGCCTCTCTGAACACCACATCACAGCTATACACAACCTTCCTTGTTACTGGATTCCAAAGCTTATAGCCTTTTAAACCATCCTTATACCCAATAAAGATGCACTTTTCATATTTTTTATCCAACTTTGTTCCTTTCTTCTTTCAAACATGTGCATATGCATCACATCTAAATACCCTTAGATGTGAAAGACAAGGTTTATTACCATTCCATACCTCTTGTGGAGTCTTATCCTCCAATACTGATGAAGGTCATCTGTTGACTAGGTAACATGCAATCTCCACCGCCTTTGCCCAGAATTCTTGTCCTAACCTGACACCACTGACCATGTTTTTTCCCTTTCCATCAGCATCTTGTTAATTCTTTCTTCAACTCCATTTTGCTGAGATGTGTATGGAGTAGTCTTATACCATGCTATACCACACTTCTTATAGAATTCTTCAAATTCCTTCTTGCAAAAATCTCCATCGTTATCTGTTCTCAACACCTTTATCTTCTTTTCTGTTTGGTTTTCTACTAGAGCCTTAAATTCTTTAATCCTGTCAAAGACTTCAGATTTCTTCTTGAGGAAATATATCCATGTATTCCTTAAGAAGTCATCTATAAATGATACATAGTACACAGACTTACCCAGTGATGAAACCTTCACAGGTCCAAACACATCAATGTGCACAAGCTCTAATATCTTCTTCACCCTCTTAACACTAGAGGGGAAACTCACGTGATTCTACTTTCCATATGCAAATCTTCACATAAATCAAAACCAAGATAGCTATTAGTCATATCTTCTACCATACCTTTACCATGAAGTATTCGAAGGCCCTTATCTCCAATATGTCCAAGCCTTTGATGAAATAGCATAGTCTTTTCTCCAGAGACCACTAGATTTTATGCTCCATTTTCAAAAACCACAAAATTGTTTCTCCCATCAATAACAGTGCTACCTTGCAGCTTGTACAGAGTTCTAGTCCGAACTCTCCACATCAATACTAGTGCCCCCCAAACCATCTTGTAGGTATCTTTTTCAAACACTGTTTTTACACCTACATCATCCATATTGCTTACAGAAATCTAATTTCTGTCTAATGTAAGAATATGGAGAACACCCAGAACTGTTCTAATCCTTCCACCTTGCAACTTCAACTTAACTTTTCCGTGACCAAAAATTCTTGACTTCCTGTCATCCCCCAAGAACACATCACCACCATCATATTTCTCACTCTCAGAACCACTCTTTATGGGGAGTGAAGTGAAAGGAAGCACCTGAGTCATTAACCATGCCTCATGATCTACATATGTAATTGAAGAAGAATCCAAGTACACATCCCCACCTTCATCCAAGGTGGTTTTCGCCTCTGCAGAAGGGGCATCATCAGATCCCTTTCCTTTGTATAGAGATTTAGATTTATAGTCCCTTTTGTAGTGCCCTTCTTTTCCATATTTCAAACACACCTTTACAAATATTCATGGAGATTTAGATCTCCCTGTAGATTTATATCTCCCACTAGATGACTTATTTTCATTTTTGTTTTGGGACTGTCCTCTGTCATACAAGGCATCCCCATACTATCTCTCCATATTTTTTTGTCTCATCTCCTATGTCAGCAAGGATGAGACTATTTCATCAAACTGCAATGAAGTTGCATTGCTACCTATTACAATAACTAGACTATCCCACGAATTTGATAGAGAGCACAAGAAATTGATGCACTTATCTTCATCTAAAATTTTAATATCAACAGATAATAAATGGCTTACCATAGTATTAAATGCGTTCAGATGCTCTGTCATAGAGTCTCCATCTTTCATCCTCAAGTTATACAACTTTTTCCATAGGAATAGATTATTCACCAGAGACTTAGATTGGTACAAAGTCCCTAAGTTTTCCCATAAAGTCTTCAGCGTAGCTTCCCCTAATACATTTAGCAATACTAAATCTGAGAAACACAAACGTATTGTGCTTTTTACCTTCCGATCCCACTTCTCCCATTGTTCATCGGACACTCCCATTGGTTTGGTACCTAGATCTACCACAATCCACTGATCTTTATCCACCAACATATCCTCCATCTTGAGTTTCCACAACTCAAAACTCTGACCATTAAATTTCTCGATCTCTATCTTTCCACTGCTCACTATCTTCTTTCACCACCAAAATCGATCTCACAGATCTCCACCTGAGAAAAACCCCTTATCAACAAAGGTGTCCCCTTGAAGCCAAAAAAAATTTGACACCAAATGTAGATTTTAACCTCGTACAAAAATTACCTGCATATGAATTCTAAAAAATAGAAAATAAAGAATGGTGAGACCATAACACACAAAATAAATATACACAGATACTTTCCCTTGGATCCCAAAACTGGGATTACCAGATTGATTTTTCATTATGTTCCTTTCAATTTTACAATACATATATATACACGGCGAAGCATCCATAAACCTTAATCCATGAACTCTGGATTAGAACATAATTGTAGTTCCCTTGACTAGATCTACATAATACCATGCAATGAAAACCATCACGCCCAAAACCATGTGCGAAATCCATGCACAAAACCATAGGTAAGATAGGTTTCGGAAAAAAAAATTCCCAGGGCACTGCCCTCTAAACCCCATGCAGGGGAGACCCATGCATACACCCTGACAAGGGGCTTCTGCCCCTTTGTGACCCCTCCGCTAGTCGTGGAAAGAATATAACACAACCCAACATATAAATCCTCCATTTGGTTTTCATTTGTGTTGTTTGCCTTTGGTAAGAATTGGTTTTTATTTTTTTTCTTATCATTTGATCGCTTGCAAACAGATTTTGTTTGATTGTTGGTCACTTAGATGAATTGCTATTCTAGCACTGATTCTAAAAGGTGTAATTGAATCTATAATTGAACATTTTCAACTTAGTTTTATTCATTTCGAAAATTAATTATGGTGAAAAGAAAAAAATTGCATCGACATTTAGGATTTTGTATGTGCATTAGCATAGGAACAATTACATCAGAAAGGAAATTTCATCTTGTTCGCTGCATATTGTGTGCTACATCTTGATTGTTTCTTCCATTCCTTAGCTAGATTTTCATTGAAAGGGAAAGAATTTCTATTTTCTCATGCTAGATTTTCATTTCAGGATATTCAGGTGACATTCGTGGTGAGCCCCAAAAATGAAACATAATCAAATATAAACAGTAAAATTTATTGAATCAAGCTAAGGATCATTTGTAACATTAACACAAAAATTTAGAGGTCTAGGCTAGAGACGTGTTCTCACGTCATTAAACGTAGGATTTGTTGTTGTTTTCTAGTGTTGCATCTTGGGGGTGAAATCTCTTTCCACATATGTAAGTGTATAGGATCGTACTCCATGTACCTTAAGGTATATTAGTGGCACTCCATGCACGTAAAGCATATGGGAACACTTTCATTGAATGGTTACACATTAGACAACACTACTGCGGACTGCACTCCCACATATCATCGTGTATATTTTTGGAGTCCCCAATAGGTTTCTATCCATCCACAGGTAACCATGTATGCCACCTTGTATACCACGATACACCAAACACAACATTTAGGGAGATTGGCTACCATACATTAAGTCCTTAGTTTGCTAAGATGAATAGTTCACGATTGCTTAGTAATCCTTTATGCCTAGATTACCTTATTTTTAATTTATTTCTTTTTAGTGTTTATAAAATTTATTATCCAACATGAAGAATAAAATCCCCTTCCTCATCATTTGTGTAGAATGGAAAATAAACCTCCTCTTCCTATAGAAGCTACTCCTAACCATCGTCCAAGGCATAGGAAAACTAAAACTACCGAATCAGAAACATTTGGAACTACTTTTGGCCCTCCTCCTAGTATTGATCATCCAGAATCATCTGTCTCTTTGAGTTTCAAACCTAATGCTACATATATTCCGATTGGTGACATTGACACAATTGAAACAAAAGTCCCTGAAACTTTGTTATTTAAGGTCATTTAATATGATCTCCCTGAGTCAGAAAATCTATTTCCTAATGCTATTGAACCCAGGGAGCCTCATCCATCTTCACCTAATTCTTTGGGACCTTCCTCCTCTCTTCATTTGTCTAAGAAAAAACCAATATATCTTGGGCCTAATGGTGAACCTATTCCACATGGACTTCTAAGTATTGAAGAGATCCCTCAAGAAGAGCCTCATCCTTCTATTCGCATTCATTAGAAAGGAATTTATTTTTATCAAGCCAATCCTCTTCTATCTCTTCAACCTCTCACAAAATCTCCTTTACTTGATTCTCTGGTCCTACTAACATATCTCTTGAGACAAAATTCATTGGGATTGTTAACCATAACTGGAATTGACTCAAACTCCCAGCATGTGTCCACCACTATTGTTGAGACATCAAGTGTCACTTCCTCATCTATGCTTGTAACGTCACCAGAAACTCATTTATATGGTGGCCTGTCCATCCTGCATGCCTATTAGACATTATTTGGTACCTTTTCTGGTGCTTTTTCTAGTCCTTGGACCTCTCCCGTGTCATCCAATTCGGAAAGAATGTCTGATACTTCTCTTATGAATGCTACACAATATTCTCCTCTTCCTCCATGTACACCTACAATAGAGAAACATTTTGGCCCTTATATCAGTGGGAAAATATACCATCAACAACCCAACCCTCCTTATGTTGGGTACCCTCCATCTGTACCGTAGTTGGCTCCATCATCGCCTCCTCCCTTGGGAGGGGGCAACCTGTTGTTGGTAAATAGTAATCCGCCTAGTTATAGTCCTCCTTATCCTAGAATGGTTTCCAATGTTTTGCAACGTACTTTACCTGTTCAACCTGGTTCATTTTGGGATCAATTGCTGAATCCTTAAACTACTCTCTTCATCAAAAATTCATACCTATCCTTAAGCACCTCAAAAAGCTCAAATACATGTGAGCCAACCTTCACAATCCATTTCAACGGTGTTTGGTTCCCCATAGATCCTAATTTGTCAACCTGTATAAGGTCCCTCACCTTCTCAATCGCTTGCATAAGGTACTTCTCAAGTTTTGGTAGGTCAAATTATTCAAAATTTGACGCAGTCTCAATTGAACCCATACCACGGGGTAATAAAAACCCCTATTAGGCAAAAATATGGATCACATGAAGTGACTTTTCAAGGCTAGAAAATCTAAACCCAACCATTCCAACATTTTTATCATCATCTTGGGGTTAGGAAACAAACCCACTTGTATGCTCACTATCAGAATCCTCCATATTCTCATAACTAGCTTCCTTCTTATTAAAACCCTCCTTACCCAGGAATGCAAGTGCATGTTTCCTAGACTATCCCTTCATATCTAGGTCATCGGCTTCAAGACTTTAATTGATAGTTTCCTTTTGTGGCTACTCTTGAATTACTGCATTTAACTCAACTGACTAATGACCCCATTTCTCATTCACCATGGTGGCCGATTATTCTCACTAAGTTTCCTTCTGATATCCAAAAATTCAATGGGAATCCTAGAGAAAACCCATCGATGCATGTTATGACGTATCATCTATGGTCTTCATCCAATTCACTTAATGATGATTCCATTCAACTCCATCTTTTCCAATGAACACTTACAAGTACTGCTGCTAAATGGTATATTGAGTTACTTATAGCATCATTTCACGACTTCAACACTTTAGCCACTACCTTCCTAACACATTTCGAGTTTCCCATCAGATACGAAACTGGAACAAAACTATTGACTAACTTCAAACAATTAGACTCTACTCGCATTTCATATCACATTCATGAGTAGAGGCGTCGTTGCCAGTTGGTCAAGACTTATTTCCCTGAGCAGATGTTAGTGAAATGGTTTGTGAAATCTCTATTAGATCCCATAACAAAATATGTGGCCAATGGTGAAGTCGTTGTTTTTGGGAAAACTAGTGTCTTTTAGATCTGTTAGTCCCACTAAGATGGGTAGCTATCTTAGAAACAAACAATTCAAAGTGATTTGTTATTTCCTTTATGTATGACAGACAAGAGAGAAGTAGAGAGCGCCAACCTGAATCTTTCACTTGGCTCCTTGCTTGTCTCCTCTCTCCTTTGATAGAGCTTGCCACCCCTTTCTTACTTGTCCCGCTTTAGAGGACATCTGGAGAGGCAAAGCAACAAAACTCCATCAAAGCATAGAGATCTATAATACCATAAATAATGCAGAATTAGAAATACATTAACCATACAATTGCATTCACAAATAGCAAGAACCACAAATACACAAGTATATCGAGGAAAACTCAAATAAATTTATTGATAGTAGAAGTAGAAGAGAGGATTACAACCCAGCTGTCTGATCCAGCATCATCCTCCCAACATGAAAGCCCTCTTCACCTCATGAAAAGCAAGATCACCCAATAATGCAATGTCTCAAAGAGAAACCAACAACACTTCCTTACAAATTACAAAATTCTAGCCTCTAGATCTCTGTGATGAGGGATCCATTTATAGATATTTGTAGAGGGGTGAGTCAGCTTCTGGGTTTTTTATTAGTGTCATTTCATTGATAGTTCTTAGTTCCACTTGGAGATGTCATGATCTCTTACTCATCCCTAGGCGAATTCAGAGAGGCAAGTGTCATATGATAAGTTTCTAGAAGATTCTCTGAGTTTCCACTTAACAAATTGTCTCTGCCATTTGTCTAATCTTGCCCATTGCACTCCACAGAAGGCTCTTTCATTATGCATCGCACTTGGCCAGTGTAGCAGCTAGTATGCATTGCACCCTAAGCATGGAGGAGTCTATATGGGTCAGTTTTGAGTGGTTTTTCAGGTGGAACTTCTGGGAAATTTTGTAATTAGTTAACCGTGATCCTTTAGGGTGTGAAAAAACACTTTTAGGTGTTTAAGATCCCTTGGTTTATCTATATATGTGATTGGGTTTGTAGTTCCCAAATATGTCTATAACAGTTGCCCCTAAAGCAGGAGGTCATAAATCTTTTGATGTCAGGTGAAATGCTTTATCATGAGGATTCGAGGTTTTTCAAACTGGAAGGTGACCTCTAATAAGATACAATACAATACATTATCTTCATATTATTTTCATGATCTAGCTGAGGCGGGCATTCCCATGTCAGCTTTACAAATTCATTTTCATGTACATAGGATAGATAATCGTTCGCTGTTGCAGACTGGTGATTCTTGTAGAGTTGTCATCCCTTAGCTCGGATGATCATCTCTGCAGCTATGGTGTACATTTGATGTCTTTATTTTCTTGAATATATCGTAGCTCTGATGGATGAAACTAGATCCGGGGTCTTCAAACTCGTTCAATCTTTGCCCCATGTACAAGTCGGTCCATGTGAAAATATGTTCTAAAGCCAAACATGGAAAGACATTGCTTGATTACCAACCAATGATGTAAGCTATTAACAGGCGCGAGAGGAATCACCGATAATGATAATGACCCTCAAGCTATTACAGTATAATTCACGTGGTGTGAATATATTATTCGATGTTGAACACCACGTAAAATCTTTCTGTCAGAAGTGAGAAACTTGCCATTGAGGCATGCAATCTTCAAAGTACAAAAAGGGTTGTTCCTAAGTCAACTTCTTGGATAATGAGCTGATGTCGACAAGAAGTGACCCATCGTAGGAGGGCCTTAATGAATCCCACATCTACGACACGAAATGAAGCAAATGATTTTCTGGAGGTGAAAACGATCTGATGATACAAGGTTCGGGAATGGCAGTCATAAAAAATGGAGAGTGAAGGTATTGTAGTGGATGAGGCGTTAGCTGGGTTGCTAAATTCTCTGAATCGCTTCTCTTGAACATATCGACAACACTGAAATGGATTGGTAGTGTTAACCCCAAAAATGGATGGTACGAAGGACCAATGTTGATGTGATCGGTGAATGGAATAACCCAACCCCACTCAATCATGGTGACGGAGTGAAAGTGTCATGTTCAAGAGCGACCTGCTACCAATGAATTTCTTCAAGTTTTCTTCCCTTCTTCCCCAGTCATTGCTGACCAGTACCTCTTTATTTTTGTCAAGCTTGAGGAGGATAACATATGCTTGTTCTATAATTTTCCCTTCGGGCAAACCTGTTTCTATGTTTTAGTGAGCCTAGCAACAGTGAAACTCACTCTTGTTCAGATGGACAAGTTTGTCGCTATTGTTTTAACGAGTTTAACAAAAAAGATAACTCGGTACTTTTAATGTTTCGAGAGTTTGAAAAGGGACAAAAAGGAAACTCTAGCAGTCCTTTTTCGTGGCATAATCCCTTAAGTCGGAAAAAGTATAAAATAATATGAAAGGGATGACTTTTCGGTAGTTTTAGCGAGCCGAAAAAGACAGGCGCTCGATCTTTTTGTGGAATGATCCCTCAGGTCCAAAAAGATTAAAATGTAGAGGAGGGATGATGCTTCTCCTTACTTTAACGAGCTAGAAAGGCCAGTGGCTTGGCAATCTTTTCATATTTTACGAGTCTAAAAAGAGCTTAAAAGAGACTCATTTTTTAGAAACGAGTGATGTTTTTGGGTAACAACTAGTTCCTGGTAAGTTTGGAACTCTCAAACACAACAGTGTAAAGAGGGTGGCTAACAGAATCACTCATCACAAATATTCCTCTAAAGTGTAAACAATTAAGTGGAAGTGTATGATTGGACAAAAGAATGCAGGTGACGGTAAGAACACAACCAAGGCTCAAAAGGCTGATAGCAAGACAATCACGAAGGTTATTTACCGAGGCTGGATTCATTTTTTAATGAGATTGAATCTTTAGAAACTATGCTCAGTGGTGGGTTTATTTTTTAACGAGCTTGAACCCTGTGGCAACATTGCTCATTGCCAATCATCTTTAAAGATGTCTCTTATTAGTAGGTTCATTTTTTAGTGAGCTTGCCCCATGCGAAACTTTGCTTAGTTTCCTTTTTATGCAGGCTAGGAATGACCAACTATAGAACTAACTACACTAAGAGTTAATGAACTATTGAGGTTAGGTAGGAAAGTTTTCGACAAAGCACTTCCTTTGTTTTGTCTGCACGTTGTTGACAAAGGTGAATGGTGGATCATACCGTTCACCTAACCTAAGCAGTTGAACTAAAGGTTAGGCTAAAACACTACAAGGTTAGATTTACGTTGGTCCCTTTTCACTTGCATAAAAAAGGTTTGCATGCCCCTAGGCATAAAGAAAAGTAGAGTTTCCAGGTCACCATATGGAAGTCCTTGCATTTAAGCAAGATTGTTTCGCCTGCGGAGCAGACAAAACACTTCCTTGGCTTTGTCCATCAAAATAGACAAAGGTGAATGGTGTGAGCTTCCAATCACATAACCTTCAAGTTTCAGACTGATACTCAAATATTACCAGGAAATGGTGTTTTAGATCAATCATATATCCTATGAGGAAATCTATCTCTTCATCTGGGTTCGCCTACCGAAGCAGACCAGGGTGCATGCCCCTGAGCTTCATTAGATTCACTGAATTACCCACGATAATTAGGTGGATGAACTGGAGATTGAAGAGACTTGACACAAAGAGACCATTTAGGGATGGTGTTTGACTCGTAGCTGTGATTGATTCAGGAAATGAAAGCTGGTCAATAAGTTGCACCATTCTGCCTTCATGCAAGAAACACATCACTTGAAAGAGTGTTGAAACAATAGCTCCCATGCTGTAAACGTAGTCATGCCCAATAAGTAGATTGTAATCTAGTGGCCCTTGGACTACCATCGCATTCAAGTGAATGGTTTTCCTTCTCAAAGTTATAAGCAAATTTGGAAAGATCCTTAACGATCGACTGGTTCCTTTGTTGAAGCCTGACAAATTTTGATTCTCAGGCAGAAGCGATGGCGAACCAAGTTCTTTCCAAGTAGTTGATGAAAGGATACTCACGAAAGCCCCTTCATCTATGAGAGTGCTAGACATGATCATTTTGTAAACTTGTACTATGATTCAGAATGGTACATTAGATGGAAGGTGGGGTCCCGCTAGTAGATTCCAATCGAAGGAAATGACTAGATTTCTTGGAGGGGAGACTAAATAAATGGCTGGATGAATCTCTTGAAATGGGGAACTTCCCTCCCGTGGAAAAAGAATGGGTAGATTGTCTCCATGTTCATCAGACTATGCATTAACAAAAAGAATTTGAATGGTGTAGTTCTCATTCTCTTTGAAAACTGTATCATCTGAAGGTGGACCTTTTGAAGGTAAGACTGGGTCGGCTGCCGTCCCGACCTATTGACTTTGATCTGGTATGGACTCAGAGGGTTTTCTTTCAATCATATGCTTTTCATTCGACAATTGAGGTATGCCAATCGGATTTTTTACTCGCGATGGACTTGGAAAGAGTTTCTTATATCCAGGTGGAAGTTGCTACGGTGAAGCAGGACAGTTATCCAAGACACTTTTAGCTTCTTCCAGAAAAGGGCAATGGTGAAGGGCATGATCACCTTCACGCAACCTACAAGGAAATCTAAATCTTCCTTTTTTTCCATTGACTTCATTTTCACTAGTTGATGGTGTACTCTCAACATAATTAACAGAGGTTGATGACACCGGATGGTGCAAGCGGGGAGACCAGTCTCTCATGATACACATAATGCAAGGATAATCTCAATGAAAGTGGTTTCCTTTGCAAATTATGCATGGGGATTTTGGTTTGGAAGGTTTGGTGTGCAGATTTTCACCGAATGATGCATGGTTTCCCCCTTGCTTGACTGGCTTCTTCTTCTCCTTCTCCTTCTCTTTCTTCTTCTTCTCTGTTACTTGGTTTTTAGTATCACTAGTTTCACCAAGCAAAGAGGAAGAAGGAGAGGGAGAAACAAACAAAGTAGAAGGTGAGGGAGCAACTCCAGTATCATCTGGTTGCTGATTCGATTACTGAGGAATTACGGTGTTTTGAATGACAACGATTGAGAATAGCCATACCGGTAGGCCAATTGTGATTCCTGGAAGGGACAATGTAGCCATAGATGGAGCACCAATATCTCCCCAAGAAGAGAAAGGACTAGGATTCCCCCCAAGGGGAAATCCTTGATTGGTGGACTCCATTGCCTCAACCTAAGATCAACGAAGGAATAGGGATGTTATTCCGAATTAAATAAATTTTATGACGCTTCGACACAACTTTCTTTTTCAATTTTTAAGAGTCGAGAAAAAGCTAAAGGTGACTCTATTCACCTTCGATTTTTAATGAGCCTAAAGTGACAAGTTCTTAGACGGACCTTTTCTTTTAGGGAGTCGAAAAGGAATGAAATTGACTACTCTAGAAATCTAGATAGAGGGATTACCAAACCAATCACAAAACTGCAATATACACCTTCATGGTAAATTAAAGAGAAATTACCAAGGACTTTACGTATGACAGTCAATCTTCTCAAATGTTGTGTTCAGTGCATTGGCATCGATAGGGCGGTAGACATGGCTTCCTATGGATAAAGGATATCAGCCTATTATGGTCTTCCAATATATACTCGATGGTATGGGGAGCACAAGTCTGTATTGGCACTTGTTGTATCAAAGAGGATGAATCACCCAACCTTCAATGAAAATGATAGTTACCAGGTTTTATGACGTCAGAACATGTCTCTAGCCTGGACTGCTATATGTTGTGTGTTAGGTTCCAAAGCATTTTTATGTTCATTGAGGTTTATTTTAGAGTTGATCTTTCTTAGAAGTTTGTATTTCAAGCTTCACCGCGTGATGTAGATGTAAAATTCCTAAATATGCAATATAAAATGATAAACAGTCATTTGTTTTCTCTTAGCAATGAAAATCCTAGCTACTAAGAAAAGAAAAGTATGATTCTTTCAACAGAGAGCAGAGAGCACACACTAAATGCACTTTTTGTAAATCATTTTCCACATGTAGTCTAAATGCAAATGCACGTGCATGTATTTGTTTTTTCGCTTCCTTAATGTGAGAATGCCAAAAAGGAAAACTAAGTACAGATCTGAACTATTTTCTTCAAAGTGACACTTAAACAATTTCTTTTCAAAATGAAAGGAAGACTAAAACGACACTTTCCATTTTGAATGGAAAACTTCTTTCGACACTTCAAGTTTTGACAAATTCAAATCGAATATAATGACAAAATTATAATAAACTATCTAAAAGAGGAAGAGTTTACGACACTCTTTTTCTTGACTCAAAATAACGGTTATGATACTTTTGAATCAAAAGATGACTGTTCGATTAAGCTACTCTTAACAAAGGAGGACTGTAAATGATGAAAAATAGATAAAAAATGTTCACAATTCCTAATCAATGGAGGTTGAATAATGTAAAGCAAGAAGGCCTCAACAATGATATACTGATCATAAGCAACAAAACTACTAAATAGAGCTGAAAACAAAGAAGAAAAAACCAAATTCCATAGAAGGAAACAATATCATTCAGTCATCGCACCTGTCCTTAAGGGAAATAGGGATGCATCTCACCTACAACACATGGGAGGTGCGATGCATCTAGTATGCTAGTTACAGAAAGTGCGATGGACCGGGGAATGAAATTGAGCTTGGATTTTGCTCAAAATTTGCAGCTAAGTTTAGTGATTTAGGCTAAGCTATGATAGACAGTAACAAAAAAGTACAGTGGTACGACCTTATGAGGTTATTGAGCTACCACCAGGGCACTTAGCATGTTTGCAAGTTAGATGTTTAGTTCATAAACCAACCCGGAGATTGACTGAAGTAGCGTTGATCTACTTTGCAGTTGCATAGAAAAAGCAGTTTGAAGGCTAGCTGGCTTAACTTCAGGCTCTGTTTGTAGTTTATAAAGCAAACAAGAGTAATAAATTCCCAGCGGAGTCGCCATTTTGTTTCCGGGAAAACTAGTGTCTTTTTTATTTGCTAGTCCCACTAAGATGGGTAGCTATCTTAGAAACAAACAATTCAAAATGACTTGTGATTTCCTTTATGTATGATAGATAAGAGAGAAGAAAAGAGCACCAACCTAAATCTTTCGCTTGGCTCCTTGCTTTTTTCCTCTCTCCTTTGATAGATCTTGCCACTCCTTTCTTACTTGTCCCACTTTAGAGAACACCTGTAGAGGCAAAGCAAAAAAACACCATCAAAGCATAGAGATCTATAATACCATAAATAGTGCAAAATCAGAAATACATTAATGATACAATTGCATTCACAAATAGCAAGATTCACAAATACACAAGTATATGGAGGAAAGCTCAAATAACTTTATTGATAGTAGAAGTAGAAGAGAGGATTACAACCTAGTGGTCTGATCCAGCATCATCCTCCCAACATGAAAGCCCTTTTCACCTCATGAAAAGCAAGATCACCCAACAATGCAATGTCTCAAAGAGAAACCAACAACACTTCCTTACAAATTACAAAATTCTAGCCTCTAGATCTCTATGATGAGGGATCCATTTATAGATATTTGTAGAGGGGTGAGTCAACTTTTAGGTTTTTGATTAGTGTCCTTTCACTGATAGTTCTTGGTTCCACTTGGAGATTTCATGATCTCTTACTCATCCCTGGGCGAATTCAGAGAGGCAAGTGTCATATGAGAAGTTTCTAGAAGATTCTCTGGGTTTCCACTTAGAAAATTGTCTCTATCATTTGTCTACTCTCAGCCATTGCACCCCACAGAAGGCTCTTTCAGTATGCATCACACCTGGCCAGTGTAGCTGCCAGTATGCATAACACCCTAAGCATGGAACAGTCTATATGTGTCAGTTTTGAGTGGTTTTTTAGGTGGAACTTCTGGGAAATTATGTAATTAGTCGACCATGATCCTTTATGGTATGAAACAACACTTTTAGGTGTTTAAGAGCCCTTCGTTTATAGACATAAGTGATTGGGGTTGTAGTGCCCAAATATGTCTATAACAGTCGTGAAGAAAGAGCAAGTTATTGCTCGTGCTCAATATTTAGATTTGATTTATACCCAATCACGCACACTCTATGATAAGATACAATTGCTATGAGATCCTCAAATATTGTTCCTCCTACACATGGTAAGGAATCTCATGTTGTTGATGGAATTATAGGTTCTTCCAGTTCGAAGTCGGTGAGTAAACGATTTTGTATTTCTCTTGCAACTCCTGCACAAAACCCTCAATCCTATCCTCCTACAGCTTCCTCTTCTAAGATAAATGTTGTCTCATCTGTTAAAGGAAAGTCTTAGCAAGAAACTAGAAGCAAGAAGAAAGGTAAAGGTAAGAAGAAAATTTTTTCCTCACTACAGGATAAACAAACAAATTGGTCTTCTAATGAGAAACGAAAGCCTCGGTAGCCATGCTTGATTTGTAAGGAGGACCACTTTACACATGATTATCTGCACTATGTGTTATAGACGTATTTGGGCACTATAACCCCAATCTTATATGTCAATAAAACAAGGGCTTCTATGTCCCTAAAAGTGTTGTTTCATACCCTAAAGGAACAAGGTCAGCTGATTACATCATCTCCCATAAGTTCTCCATGAAAAACTGCTCAGAACTGGTCAAAACTGGACCATCTCACCTGCTCCATGGTCAAAGTGCGATGCATCCCACCTAATGCACATGGAGGGTGTGATGCATACTAAAAATCCCTTCTATGGGGTGTAATGGGTGAGAGTAGACAAATGGCAGAGACAGTTTGCAAGGTGGATGATCGTGGAATCTTCCAGAAACTTCTCCTGTGACACTTACCTCTCTGAATTTGCCCAAGGATGAGTAAGAGATCATGAAATCTCCAAGTGGAATTCAGAACTATCAGAGAAATGACACTAATCAAAAACCCAGAAGCCAACTCACCCACCTGCAAACATCTATATATGGATCCCTCATCCTAGAGATCCAGAGGCTGGAATTTTTCATCTTGTAAAGAAGTGCTATTGGTTTCTTTGTGGAACGTCATAGTGTTGGGTGATCTAGCTTTTCATGAGGTGAAGAAGGGCTTTCATAATAGGAGGGTGGCGTTGGATCATATCAATGGGTTGTAATCCTCTCTTCTACTACTTCTATCAATAAACCTATTTGAGTTTTCCTCCATATTATTGTATGTCTTTGAATATTGATTGATATATGCATTTGTATGGTCAATATATATTTGATCCTATATTGATTATGATTGTAGGTCTCTTTGCTTTGATGGTATTATGCTGCTTTGACTCTACAAGTGTTCTTTGAAACGGGACAAGCGAGTAAGGAGCGGTAAAGATCTGTCAAAGGGGAGAGGAAACAAGTAAGGAGCCAAGTGAAAGACTGAGGTTGGTACTCTCTGCTTCTCTCTCATCTACTTCTCATAAAGGAAAACACAAGTGAATTTAGTTATTTTGTTTCTAATATAACCACCCGTTTTAGTGGGACTAGCAGCTTTGATTGGACACTAGTTTTCCCAATAAAAAAATGGCGACTCCGCTAGGGAATGAATAGCTTGTTTTCTTGTTTCTAGTTTGTTTACTTTATAAGCTATAGATAGAGCCTGAAGTTAAGCCATCTACCCTTCGAACTGGTTTTTCTATGCAACTGCAAAGTAGATAAACACTACTTTAGTCAATCTCTGGGTTAGTTTATGAATTAAACATCTGACTTGCAAACATCCTAAGTGCCCTGGTGGTGGCTCAAATAACCTCATTAGATCAGCCCCTATGTTTTGTATTTACTAACTATCATTAGCTTAGCCTAAATCACTGAACTAAGTTGCAAACTATGACCAAAAGCCAAGCTAAAGTCTCTCCCTGGACCATCGCATTGTATCCTTTTGACAGTCTGGATGCATCGCACCTCCCATGTGCTGTAGGTGAGATGCATCCCTGTTTCCCTGTGTTATAGGTGTGATGGTCAGATAAGACTATTTCTGCCTCCAGATTTTGGTCTTTCTTCGTTCTCTTCAGCTTTATTTAGGATTTTTGTTGTCTGTGATCAGTATACCACTGTTGAAATTCCCTTCCTTTGCATTATTCAGCCTCCATTGTATAAAGAATTGTGAATGTTTTTATGTACTTTTTTCCATTGATAGTCCTCCTTTACAGACAGTAGCATAATCGAAATGTCGTCTTTTGATTTGAAAGTGTTGCAAGTGTCATTTTCAGTCAAAGAAAAGAATCCTCCCCTTTTTGATAGTCGATTACACTGTTACTCTTGTATTTGATTTGAATTAATAGTATTTCAAGTGTCGAAAGCAGTTTTCAATTCAAAATCGCAAAGTGTCGTCCTTGTCTTCCTTTCGTCTTTTGAAAAAGAAAATCATTAGTACTGTCACTTTGAAAGAAAATATAGTTTAGATTTGTACTTAGCATTCTTTTTTTCATTCACACATTAAGAAAGCAGAAAACAAATACATGCATGTGCATTTGCATTTAGACTGCTTGTGAAGATTGATTTAGGACAGTGCATCTTAGTGTGTGCTCTCTACTCTATGTTGAAACAATTTCGCTTATCTTTCCTTAGTAGTTAGGATTTTCATTGCAAAAAGAGAAAGTAAATGTTTGTTTATCATCTTAGATTGCATATTTAGGAGTTATATATCTACATCACTCGGTGAACCTTAAAGGAAAACTTCTTAAGAAAGATCAACTGTAAAATAAATTTCAATGAACATAAAAACTTTTTGGAACCTAATGCACAAAATTTAGAAGTCTAGGCCAGAGACGTATTCTGGTGTCGTAAAGCCTGGTAACTATCGCTTTCATCATAGGTTGGGTGATTCCTCCTCTTTCAGACGACAAGTGCCAATATGGACTTGTGCTCCCACGTAGTATATATTGGGAGACCACAATAGGCTATATCCTTTATCCTTAGGAAACCGTGTATGCCACCCTATTGATTGCAATGCACTGAACACAACATTCAAGAAGATTGACTGCCATATCGTAAAAAGTATTCTACAATTTTGGGATTGGTTTGGTAAGCCCTCTGTCTAGATTTCTAGAGTAGTCACTTTCATTCCTTTTCAGACTCCTTAGCAAAAAAGGTCCATCTGAGCACTTGTCACTTAAGGCTCATTACAAATCGAGGGCAAATAGAGTCATCTTTAAATTTTTCTTGACTCTTAAAAATTGAAAAACCAAGTTTTGTCAAAGCGTCATAAAATTTATTTTAATTGGAATAACATCCATGTTCCCTCGTTGATCTTAGGTTGAGAGAATGGAGTCCACCAACCAAGGATTTCCCCTTGGGGGGAATCCTAGTCCTTTCTCCTCTTGGGGAGATGTTGATGCACCTCATATGGCCACATTGTCCCTTCCAAGACTGACAATTGGCCTACCAGTATGGCTCTTCTCGACCTCTACCATTCAAAGAATCATGATTCTTGAGCAATCAAATCAGCAACCAGATGATACTAGAATTACCCCCCAACCTTCTACTTCGTTTTTTTATCCCTCTCCTTCTTCCTCTTCGCTTGGTGAAGCTAAAAACCAAGTAGTTGAGAAGAAGAAGAAAGGGAAGGAGAAGAAGAAGAAGAATCCAATGGCAAAAGTGGGAAACAAAGCATCATCTAGCAAAAATGCACACACTTCACTGTCCAAACCTAAATCTCCATGTGTCATTTGCAAAGAGGACCACTATCATCGAGATTGTCCTTACATCCCATGGATCTTAAGGGACTGGTCTCCCTGCTTGCACAATCCGGTGTCCTCAGCCTTTGATGATCATGTTGAAAGTACATTGTCAACTAGTGAAAACAAAGTCATTGGACAGAAAGGAAGATCTAAGATTCCTTGTAGACTGTGTGAGGGCGATCATGCCATCCACCGTCATCCCTTCCTAGATGAAGCTAAAAGAGTCTTGGATAACCATCCTACTTCACCGCTACGACTTCCTCCTGGATACAAGAAACTCTTGCCAAGTCCATCACTAGTTGAAAATCCGACTAACACACCTTTATGATCGGTCGAAGTATCTATCATTGAAGATAAAACCTTTGAGTCCACACCAGACCAAAGTCAACAGGTCGAAACAAGAGTTGACCTAGTCTTGTCTTCAGAAGGTCTACCTTTAGATGATACAGTCACCAAAGAGAATGAGAATGACACCATCCAAATTCTTTTCATAAACACAAAATTTGATGAACATGGAGACAAGCTACCCATTCCTTTACCGCAGGAAGGAAGTTCGTCAAAGATGTATCCAGCCATTTATTCGGTTCCACCTCCAAGCAACCTAGTCATTTCCTTCGATTGGAATCTACTAGGAAAACCCTATCTACCATCTAATGTGCCATTCTGAATCATAGTACAAACTTACAGAATGGTCATGGTCAGTACTATCATAGATGAAGGGGCTTTTGTGAGTATCCTTTCCTCATCTGCTTGGAAAGTGCTTGGTTTTCCATCACTTATACCTGAGATGCGAAATTTGACAGGCTTCGACAAAGGAACCAGTCAACCATTAGGGATCCTTCCAAATTTGCCTATAACTTTGAGAAGGAAAACTGTTTATCTCAACATGACGGTAGCCCAAGGACCTTTAGATTATAATATACTGCTTGGGCATGACTACATTTATAGCATGGGAGCTATTGTTTCCTCACTCTTTCGAGTGATGTGTTTTCTGCATGAAGGCAGAGTGGTCTAGCTCGTAGACCAGATTTCATTCCCTAGTTCACACATAGCTAATAGTCAAGTGCCATCCCTAACTAGTCTTTTTGCACAATAAATGTCGCATCAATCTCCAGTTCATCCGCCTAATGAGCATGAGTGATTCATTGATTGTGATTGAAACCCACGGGGCATGCGCCCTGGTCTACTTTGGTAGAAAAACTTCAAGTATAGGGTAGGTTTCCATGGAGGATATATGACTAGTCTGAGACATCCATCCATTTAAGAAAATGGGATTAGACTGGAATAATATTCCTTCTTCAAAGGTTATGTGATTGGAACTGACAACAATCACCTTTGTCCACTTCGACGGACATCGCCAAGGAAGTGTTTCCGTCTGCTGCGCAGGTGGAACCTTCTTGTGGTTGCAAGAACTTTTGTATGGTAACCTGGAAACTCTACTTCGCTATACCTTGGGGAATGCAAACCTTTTTGCATGCAAGTGAAAATTGACCATTTATTTTCTTAGTTTGTAGGTTCTTAACACTTTAAACTCGTACGATGGTCGTTCCTAGCTTGCATAATGAAAGGCTTCGGAGAAAAGTTGTGAATGGGGCATGCTACCTAAAAAATGAACATACTGATGAGACATCCTTATTATATGACTGGCACGAGTAGTTTTATGTGAAGTTCAAGCTCGTTAAAAAATAAACCTAGCAATGAGCATATGTTCCACCAGAGTTTAAGCTCATTAAAAAATGAACCCACCTCTGGTAAATAACTGTTGTGATTGCATTATTATTAGCTTTTGAGCCTTGGTCGTGTTCTTACCATCACCTCCACTCTTTTTAAGCCGATCATATGCCTCCATTCAATTGTTTACCTCTTTTGAGGAACAACTGCCATGAGTGATCCTATTAGCCACCTTCTTTACACTACCGTGATTGAAAAGTTCCAAACCTTACTTGGAACCAACTGCTATCCAAAATCATCACTTGTTTCTAAAAAACGAGTCTTCTTTAAGCTCTTTTCATCTGACTCGTAAAATATGAAAAGATTGCTAAGCAATTGGCCTCTCCAGCTCGTTAAAGTGACTGGAAGTGCCATCCCTCCTCTAGATTTTAATCTTTTTGGACCTGAGGGATCATTGCACAAAAATATTGAGCACTTGTCTTGTTTGGCTCGTTAAAACGATCGAAAAGTCATCCCTTTCGTATTATTTTATACTTTTTCGGACTTAATGGATTATATTACGAAAAAGGATTACTGGGGTTTCCTTTCTGTCTCTTTTCAGACACTCTAAAATTGAAAAGGACCAAGTTATCCTTGTCGTTAAACTCGTTAAAACAATAGCAACAAACTTGTCCATGTAGACAAGAGCGAGTTCCATTGTTGCTAGGCTCGTTAAAACATAGCGACGAGTTTGCCTGAAGGGAAAATTATAGAACAAGCATATGTTATCATCCTCAAGCTTGACAAAAATAAAGAGGTACTTGTCAGAAATGACTGGGGAAAAATTGGGAAGAAAACTTGAAAAAAACTTTATTGGTAGCAGGTTCTCTTGTACTTGACACTTTCACTCCATCACCATGATTGAGTCAGGTTGGGTTATTCTGTTCATTGGTCATATCACCATTGTCCACTGTACCATCCATTTTTGGGGTTAATGCTACCAATCCATTGTAGTGTCGCCGATCTGTTCAAGAGAAGTAACTTAGAGAATTCACCAACCCAACTTGTGTCTCATCCACTGCAATACCTTCACCCTTCATTCTTTCATGACTGCCACCCTGAACCTTGTATCATCATATCGTTTTCACCTCAACAAAATCATTTTCTCTATTTCTTGTCGTAGATTGGGATTCATTAAGGCCCTCCTATGATGGGTCACTTCTTGTTGATGTCAGCTCATTATCCAAGAAGTTGACTTAGGAACAACCCTTTCAGTACTTTGAAGCTTGCATGCCTCAATGGCAAGTTTCTCACTTTCGACGACATGTTTACATCAATGGCCTTCGCCCGAAATATTTTGCGTGGTGTTTGACGTCAAGTCCCTTTTTCACACCATGTGAATTGTACTATAGTACCTTGAGGGTCATTATCATTATCGGTGATTCCTCTCGCACCTGTTAACAGCTTACATCATTGGCTGGTAATTAGGTGAGGTCTTTCCATGTTCGACTTCAGAACACCTTTTCACATGGATCGACTTGTACTTTGGGCAAAGATTGAACGAGTTTTAAGACCCCAAATCTAGTTTCATCCATCTGGGCTATGATATATTCAGGAAAAATAAAGACATCAAATGTATATCATAGCTGCACAGATAATCATCCAAGCCAAAGGATGATGGCTCTACCAGAATCATTAGTTTTCCATGCAGACGGTTGTCTATCCAATGTACATGGAAATGAATTTATAAAGTTGAGTATGGGAATGCTCGCCTCATCTAGATCATGAAAATATTATGAAGATAATGTATTTTATTGTATCTTATTATAGGTCACCTTCCAGTTTGAAAAACCTCGGATCCTCATGATAAAGCATTTCACCCGACATCAAAATATTTATGACCTCATGCTTTAGGGGGCAACTGTTATAGACATATTTGGGCACTACAACCCCAATATTATATGTCCATAAACCAAGGGCTTCTAAGTCCCTAAAAGTGTTGTTTCATACCCTAAAGGAACAAGGTCAGCTAATTACATCATCTCCTAGAAGTTCTCCATGAAAAACTACTCAGAACTGGTCAAAACTGGACCATCTCACCTGCTCCATAGTCAAAGTACAATGCATCCCACCTAATGTAGACAGGGGGTGAAATGCATATTGAAAATCCCTTCTATGGGGTGCGATTGGCGAGAGTAGATAAATGGCAGAGATAGTTTGCAAGGTGGATGATCATGGAATCTTCCAGAAACTTCTCCTGTGACACTTGCCTCTCTGAATTCGCCCAAGGATGAGTAAGAGATCATGAAATCTCCAAGTGGAATTTAGAACTATCAGAGAAATGACACTAATCAAAAACCCATAAGCTGACTCACCCACCTGCAAACATATATATATGGATCCCTCATCCTGGAGATCCAAAGGCTGGAATTTTGCATCTTATAAGGAAGTGTTATTGGTTTCTTTGTGGAACATCATAATGTTGTGTGGTCTATATTTTCATGAGGTGAAGAAGGGCTTTCATGCTGGGAGGATGGTGCTGGGTCAGATCAATGGGTTGTAATCCTATCTTCTACTACTTCTATCAATAAAGCTATTTGAGTTTTCCTCCATATTCTTGTATGTCTTTGAATATTGAATTGATATACACATTTGTATGGTCAATATATATTTGATCCTATATTGTTTACGATTATAGATCTCTATTCTTTGATGGTATTATGTTTCTTTGACTCTACAGGTGTTCCTTGAAATGGGACAAGCGAGTAAGGAGCAACAAAGATCTGTCAAAGGGGAGAGGAAACAAGCAAGGAGCCAAGTGAAAGACTGAGGTTGGTACTCTCTGCTTCTCTCTCATCTACTTCTCATAAAGGAAAACACAAGTGACTTTAGTTTGTTTGTTTCTAAGATAGCTACCCATCTTAGTGTGGGACTAGTAGCTCTGAAGGGACACTAGTTTTCCCAATAGCAAATTGGCGACTCCGCTAGGGATTGAATAGCTTGTTTGCTTGTTTCTAGTTTGTTTAATTTATAAGCTCCAGACAGAGCCTGAAGTTAAGATAGCTAGCCTTCGAATTGGTTTTTCTATGCAACTGCAAAGTAGATAAATGTTGGTTCAGTCAATCTCCAGGCTAGTTTATGAATTAAACATCTGACTTGCAAACATCCTAAGTGCCCTGGTGGTGGCTCAAGTAACCTCATTAAATCAGCCCCTATGTTTTTTATTTACTGACTATCATTAGCTCATCCTAAATCCCTAAACTAAGCTGCAAACTGTGACCAAAAACCAAGCTAAAATCTTGTCCCTGGACCATCACACTGTCTCCTTTCGACAGTCTGCACGCATCACACCTTCTGTGTGCTATAGGTGAGATGCATCCTTGTTTTCCTATGTTACAGGTGTGATGATCAGAAAAGACTTTTTTTGCCTCCATATTTCATTTTTCTCATTCTCTTCAGCTTTATTCAGGAGTTTTGCTGTCTGTGATCAATATACCACTGTTGAAACTCCCTTCCTTTGCATTATTTAGCCTCCATTGTACAAAGAATTGTGAATGTTTTTATATATTTTTCACCATTTACAGTCCTTCTTTACAAACAATAGCTTAATCCAACTGTCGTCTTTTGATTTGAAAGTGTCACGAGTGTCGTTTTCAGTCAAAGAAAAGAATCTTCCTCTTTTTGGTAGTTGATTACACTATTACTCTTGTATTTTATTTGAATTAATAGTATTTCAAGTGTCGAAAGAAATTTTCAACTCAAAATCGCAAAGTGTCGTCCTTGTCTTCCTTTCATCTTTTGAAAAGAAAATTGTTAGTACTGTCGCTTTGAAAGAAAAGATAGTTTAGATTTGTACTTAGCATTTTTTTGTCATTCACACATTAAGAAAGTGGAAAACAAATAAATGCATGTGCATTTGCATTTAGACTACTTGTGAAGATTGATTTAGGATAGTGCATCTTAGTGTGTTCTCTCTGCTCTATGTTGAAAGAATTTCGCTTCTCTTTCCTTAGTAGCTAGGATTTTCATTGCAAAAAGAGAAAGTAAACGTCTGTTTATCATCTTAGATTGCATATTTAGGAGTTGTATGTCTACATCACGTGGTGAACCTTAAAGGCAAACTTCTTAAGAAATATCAACTGTAAAATAAATTTCAATGAACATAAAAATGCTTTGGAACCTAACGCACAACATTTAGAAGTCTAGGCTAGAGACGTATTTCGGCGTTGCAAAGCCTAGTAACTATTGCTTTCATCATAGGTTGGGTGATTCCTCCTCTTTGAGATGACAAGTGGTAGTACAGACTTGTGCTCCCATGTACCGTCGAGTATATATTGGGAGACCACAATATGCTATATCCTTTATCCTTAGGAAGCTGTGTCTGCCGCCCAATCGATCGCAGTGTGCTAAACACAACATTCGGGAAGATTGACTGCCATACCTAAAATGTATTTTGCAGTTTTGCGATTGGTTTGGTAATCCCTTTGTCTAGATTTCCAGAGTAGTCACTTTTGTTCCTTTTTAGACTCCTTAACAGAAAAGGTCCATCTGAGCACTTGTCACTTCGAGCTCATTGAAAATCGAAGGTGACTAGAGTCATATTTAGCTTTTTCTCGAATCTTAAAAATTGAAAAAGCAAGTTGTGTCAAAGCGTCATAAAATTTATTTTAATTGGAATAACATCCCTGTTTCCTCATTGATCTTAGGTTGAGAAAATGGAATCCACCAACCAAGAATTTCCCCATGGGGGGAATCCTAGTCCTTTCTCCTCTTGGGGAGATGTTGGTGCACCTCATATGGCCACATTGTCCCTTCCAGGACTGACAATTGGCCTGCCAGTATGGCTCTTCTCGACCTCTATCGTTCAAAGCACCATGATTCCTGAGTAATCAAACAGACAACCGGATGATACTAGAGTTACCCCCCAACCTTCTACTTTGTTTTTTTCTCCCTCTCCTTCTTCCTCTTCACTTGGTGAAGCTAAAATCCAAGTAACTAAGAAGAAGAAGAAAGGGAAGGTGAAGAAGAAGAAGAAGCCAATGGCAAAAGGGGGAACCAAGCATCGTCTAGCGAAAATCCACACACTGCACTATCTAAACCTAATTCTCCATGTGTCATTTGCAAAGGGGACCACTATCATCAAGATTGTCCTTGCATCCCATGGATCTTGAGGGACTGGTCTCCCTACTTTCACAATATGGTGTCCTCAACCTCTAACGATCATGTTGAAAGTACACCGTCAACTAGTGAAAATGAAGTCACTGGAAAAAATGGAAGATATAAAATTCCTTGTAGACTGTGTGAAGGTGATCATGCCATCCGCCATTGTCCCTTCCTAGACAATGCTAAAAGAGTCTTGGATAATTGTCTTGCTTCACCGCTATGGCTTCCTCCTGGATACAAGAAACTCTTGCCAAGTCCATCACTAGTTGAAAATCTAATTGCCACACCTTTATGGTTGGTCGAAGCATCTATCATTGAAGAAAAATCCTCTAAGTCCACACTGAACCAAAGTCAACAGGTCGAAAGGGCAGTCAACCCAGTCTTGTCTTTAGAAGGTCTACCTTCAGATGATACAGTCACTAAAGAGAATGAGAATGACACCATTCAATTTCTTTTCGTAAACACAGAATTTGATGAACATGGGGGCAATCTACCTGTTCCTTTACCATAGGAAGGAAGTTCGTCAGAGATGTATCCAGCCATTTATTCGGTCCCACCTCCAAGCAACCTAGTTGTTTCCTTCAATTGGAATCTACTAGGAAGACCCCGTCTACCATCTAATGTGCCATTCCGAATCATAGTACAAACTTATAGAATGGTCATGGTTGGTACTATCATAAATGAAGGGTCTTTTGTGAGTATCCTTTCCTCAACTACATGGAAAGCACTTGGTTCACCATCACTTCTGCTTGAGATGGGAAATCTAACTGGTTTTGACAAAGGAACCAGTTGAGTGTCATGAATCCTTCCAAATTTTCCTATAACTTTGAGAAGGAAAACCATTTATCTAAAGGTGATGGTAGTCCAAGGACCTTTAGATTACAATCTACACCTTGGGTGTGAATACATTTATAGCATGGGAGCTATTGTTTCCTCACTCTTTCGAGTGATGTGTTTTCTGCATGAAGGTAGAGTGTCCAGCTCGTAGACCAACTTTCATTCCCTGGTTCACACATAGCTAATAGTCAAGTGCCATCCCTAACTGGTCTTTTTGCACAAGAAATGTCTCATCAATCTCCAGTCTGTCCACCTGATGAGCGCGAGTGATTCGGTGATTGTGATTGAAACCCAGGGGGCATGTGCCCTGGTCTACTTCGGCAGAAAAACTTCAGGTATAGGATAGGTTTCCGTGGAGGATATATGACTAGTCTCACACACCTGCCCATTTAGGAAAATGGGATTAGACTGGAATAAGGTTCCTTCTTCAAAGGTTATGTGATTGGAACTAACAACATTCACCTTTGTCCATTTCGATGGACATCACCAAGGAAGCGTTTCTGTCTGCTGCGCAGGTGGAACCATCTTGTGGATGCAAGAGCTTCTGTATGGTAACCTGGAAACTCTACTTTGCTATACCTATGGGCATGCAAAACTTTTTGCATGCAAGTGAAAAGCGACCATTTATTTTCATAGTTTGTAGGTTCTTAACCCTTTAAACTCGTAGGATTGGTCGTTCCTAGCTTGCATAATGAAAGGCTTCAGAGCAAAGTTGTGAATGGGGCAAGCTCCCTAAAAAATGAACCTACTAATGAGACATACATATTATATGACTAACACGAGCAGTTTTATGCGAAGTTCAAGCTCGTTAAAAAATAAACCTAGCAATGAGCATATGTTCCACTAGAGTTTAAGCTCATTAAAAAATGAGTCCACCTCCAGTAAATAACCATTGTGATCGCATTATTATCAGCTTTTGAGACTTGGTGATGTTCTTACCACCACCTCCACTCTTTTTTAGCCGATCATACACCTCCATTCTATTGTTTACCCCTTTTGAGGAATAGTTGCGACGAGTGATCCTATTAGTCACCTTCTTTACACTGCTATGATTGAAAAGTTCCAAAACTTACCTGGAACTAGTTGCTATCCAAAATCATCACTAGTTCCTCAAAAAATGAGTCTTCTTTAAGATCTTTTCATCTGACTCGTAAAATATGAAATGATTGCCATGAAATTGGCCTCTCTAGCTCATTAAAGTGATTGGAAGTGCCATGCCTCCTTTAGATTTTAATCTTTTTGGACTTGAGGGATCATTTCACAAAAAGACCGAGTGCTTGTCTTGTTCGGCTCATTAAAATGATCAAAAAGTCATCCCTTTCGTATTATTTTATACTTTTTCGGACTTAAGGGATTATATTACGAGAAAGGACTACTAGAGTTTCCTTTCCATCTCTTTTTAGACTGTCTAAAATTGAAAAGGACCAAGTTATCCTTGTCGTTAAACACATTAAAGCAATAGCGACAAACTTGTCCATGCAGACAAGAATGAATTTCATTGTCGCTAGGCTCGTTAAAACATAGCGACAGGTTTGCCCAAAGACAAATTATAGAACAAGCATATGTTATCCTCCTCAAGCTTGACAAAAATAAAGAGGTACTGGTCAGACATTACTGGGGAAAAATTGGGAAGAAAACTTGAAGAAACTTTATTGGTAGTAGGTTGCTCTTAAACATGACACTTTCACTCCATCACCATGATTGAGTCGAGTTGGGTTATTCCGTTCACTGTTCATATCACCATTGGTCCATCTTACCATCCATTTTTGGGGTGAATGCTACCAATCCATTGTAGTGTCATCGATATGTTCAAGAGAAGTTGCTCAGAGAATTCACCAACCCAGCTTGTGTCTCATCCGTTGCAATACCTTCACCCTTCATTATTTCATGACTGCCACTCTTAACCTTGTATCATCAGATTGTTTTCACCTCCACAAAATCATTTGCTCTGTTTCCTATCGTAGATGTGGGATTCATTAAGGCACTCCTACGACGGGTCACTTCTTGTTGACGTTAGCTCATTATTCAAGAAGTTGACTTAGGAAAAACCCTTTCAGTACTTTGAAGCTTGCATGCTTCAATGGCAAGTTTCTCACTTCCACCGATAGGTTTACATCAATGGCCTTCGACCGAAAGATTTTGCATGGTGTTTGACATCAAGTCCCTTTTTCACAGCATGTGAATTGTACTGCATTACCTTGAGGGTCATTATCATTATCGGTGATTCCTCTCATGCCTGTTAATAGCTTACATCATTGGATGGTAATCAGGCAAGGTCTTTCCATGTTGGACTTCAGAACATCTTTTCACATGGATCGACTTGTACTTCAAGTGAAGAGTGAACGAGTTTGAAGATCCCAGATCTAGTTTCATCCATCCATGCTGTGATATATTCAAGAAAAATAAAGACATCAAATGTACATCATAGCTGCATAGATAGTCATCCAAGCCGAAGGATGATGGATCTACCAGAATCATCAGTCTGTCATATAGACGGTTGTCTGTCCATTGTACATGAAAATGAATTTATAAAGCTGAGCATGGGAATGCCCGCCTCAGATAGGTCACAAAAATATTATGAAGATAATGTATTGTATTGTATCTTATTACAGGTCACCTTCTAGTTTGAAAAACCTCAGATCCTTATGATAAAGCATTTCACTCGACATCAAAATATTTACAACCTCATTCTTTAGGGGGCAATTGTTATAGACATATTTGGGCACTGCAACCCCAATCTTATATGTCCATAAACCAAAGGCTTCTAAGTCCCTAAAAGTGTTGTTTCATACCCTAAAGGAACAAGGTCAGCTGATTACATCATCTCCCATGATTTCTCCATGAAAAACTGCTCAGAACGGGTCAAAACTGGACCATCTCACCTGCTCCATGGTCAAAGTGCGATGCATCCCACCTAATGCACATGGGGGTGTGATGCATACTGAAAATCCCTTCTATGGGGTGCGATGGCTGAGAGTAGACAAATGGCAGAGACAATTTGCAAGGTGGATGATCATGGAATCTTCCAAAAACTTCTCCTGTGACACTTGCCTCTCTGAATTCACGTAAGGATGAGTAAGAGATCATGAAATCTCCAAGTGGAATTGACAACTATCAGAGAAATGACACTAATAAAAAATGCAGAAGCTGAATCACCCACCTGTAAACATTTATATATGGATCCCTCTTCCTGGAGATCCAGAGGCTGGAATTTTGCATCTTGTAAGGAAGTGATGTTGGTTTCTTTGTGGAACATCATAGTGTTGGGTGATCTAGCTTTTCATGAGGTGAAGAAGGGATTTCATGCTGGGAGGATGGCACTGCGTCAAATCAATGGGTTGTAATCCTCTCTTCTACTACTTCTATCTATAAAGATATTTGAGTTTTCCTCCATATTCTTGTATGTCTTTGAATATTGAATTGATATATGCATTTGTATGGTCAATATATATCTGATCGTATATTGTTTATGATTGTAGATATCTATGCTTTGATGGTATTATGCTGCTTTGACTCCACAGGTGTTCTTTGAAATGAGACAAGCGAGTAAGGAGCGGCAAAGATTTGTCAAAGTGGAGAGGAAATAAGCAAGGAGCCAAGCGAAAGACTGAGGTTGGTACTCTCTACTTCTCTCTCATCTACTTCTCATAAAGGAAAACACAAGTGACTTTAGTTTGTTTGTTTCTAAGATAGCTACCCATCTTAGTGGGACTAGCAGCTCTGAATGGACACTAGTTTTCCTGATAACAATATGCTGAAGTGAATTATTTTCTTAAATTATCCACTTCTCCTACCACTTTGACCAGCCCATGTCCCAATTAGGAGACTCATATGGTTACATGCGATGCTTCTTCATTTAACACAATTTAGATTCTTTCCTCCTCAAAGCTAAAATATGATGTCATGGTGGCCACTTGAACTAAGGGATATGGTAATGCAAATCCACCAAATGGTTAGGCTACTAATCAACCTTTTAGTTCGACACCACCTTCATTTGATCTTCTTCCACCTTTGGTTCCTACAGAATTGTCGATCAAGCCTTTGAAGGGTGTTATCCATGTGTTTCCTTTCAACCCTCATTTCAGAGCCGCTCAAAATTACAACCTAGTTGAAGACTTAGATGAGTCTCCATCAACTATGTTGACTCTTGAGGTGTTGCAAAATTGCCACAGCAAAATAAGGCCTTGTTGTTAGCTATCGGATGTGTGGATCTATAAAATTCCAACCTACTTGTTTCCTCTCATGAAAAATATACCCCTCAACTCCTAGCTAAATTATATTCTATGAATCAAGTCATTGTCCATGGTAAGAACATTCATCATTCTATTGTGGATGAGGAAGCCTCAACCTATATCATGTCCTTCTCTTGCTGCAAGGTTATTGGTTCACCCCAACTGAGTCGATTGACCACCATATTAAAAGCCTTTGATGGAAGGAGATATAAACATTGTGGGATTCTGAATTCCCTCCAAGTGGAATTAGGGGGGAAAGTCGTCTCCGTTGAAGTAGAAGTTGTTGATGGACTTCTGGATTATAATCTTCTACTGGGGTTTATGCTATGGCTTCTATTATTTCAACTTACTGCTGAATGATTTCCTTTCCCCATAAAGGGGAGATCATGGTCGTAGATAAGCTCACTCTTTTCTCCTCTAATTCCAATGTTATTGGAAGGGTCCCTCTTGTAGGGGAAGCCCTACACTCCTATCAACATGTCAGAGTTGATTTGTTGAAGGATTCATCGCTTATGGGAACCTTTTCACTCCCTCCTCCTTTCCTTCCCATCTCCCCCCCTTCGGTTGCTTATATCAACATGATATCATCCTCCACAATCTTGGATGATCCATGGATTGTACTTGATGAAACTCACATAAAAAAATTTTGTGATCGAATGCTGCCTAGCCCTATTGAGAAAGATTATGAAGCCATCTATTTGGCTTGTGCAACCCATACTTTTTCTTCAATCAATTGGGCAAATCGATCATTGGATTATGACACACCCTCTAATCCTTTCTCACGTATATTCTCTACCAATGAAAGCATCATGGAAATCATGATGTCAAATGATGCACCATGGGATGAACATCATCATCATTCCTTCTTCCTAGATACCATTGAAGATAATCTCAGTGGTGTGTACCTACCTAATTTGTCAAACCCTTTATGAATTTCATCTCCATTCATGAGATCAACATTGAAAAGAAAATTTTGAATATCAACGAAGCCAATCCTCTTGACATTTCAATTAAACCAGGAATATTCAAAATTTTATACATCAAGGCATCTTCTTCTTCATTTGAAATCGAGATTTATCGCACCCTTTTTCATGAGTTCATGGACTTATTTCCTTGGACATATGAGGAAACTCTAGGTATCAACTCAAACATAGTGGTGCATGAGATCAAGACATATCGTGATGCCAAAACCATCTAGAAGTGCCCCCATTCAGTCCATCCCAAGAAGGATGTTAGGATAAAATTTTAAATCAAAAGCTTCCTCAGGCTGGTTTCATATACTTGATTCCTTTAACTGATTGGCTATCTAACGTTGTCCCTATCATGAAGAAATAGGGCACGATCTGAGTACATGTCGATTATTGGGATGTAAATCATGTTTTTCCAAAGGACAACTACCTGACCTAGTTTATTGACTAAATTATTGATGACTGCGCTAACTGTGAGATTTATTCATTTATGGATGGATTCTTGTGCTATAATCAAATCAACATTCTCCTTGCGAACCAACCTAAAAATGCATTTATATGTCCCTGGGGTAGTTTTTCTTACAGAAAGATCCCTTTTGGTTAAAAGAACATGTGGGCCATGTTTCAATTTGCGATGGATTGCGCTTTCCATGACATCAAGAATATCATGAAACCTTATCTAGACGATCTTCCTCCTCACTCCAAGCATCAGGCCGATCACCCCATGCATTTACAAGCCATTTTTATATGTTCTAGACATTATAACATTCGACTTAACTCACAAAAATGTCTGTTTTGTGTTGGTTGTAGTTGAATTCTTGGTTTTTTCATTTTTAAATAAGAAATTCATATTGGTCATTTAAAAGTCCTGGCAATCATTGAATTTCTTGCGCTTTCTTCCCTTGTTCGGTTACAAAGACTCCAAGGGATAGATAACATCCTAAGGAGGCTCATCCCTAACTATGATGAGCTGACCAAATTATTTACTCTCTTACTAAAAAAAGGGATTCACTTCCATTGGGATGACTCTACAAAAAAAATGTTTGATGCCTTAAAAGATGTACAGGTTCGGGAATCTCTCTTATATCCCCCTCACTATCAACATGACTATTTCTTGTACCTTGTTGCCACCATCTCTACTATAGCTATGGTGTTGGTCGAAGATGACGATATGGGGATTGAACATCCCATTTATTATCTGAGTCGAAACCTTAATGATACAAAGATCTAGTATACTCATGCAAAAAGGTTAGCTTTGGTGATCGTTCAAGTCATGTAGATATTTCAACATTACATATTTCTTCAGAAAACTACGAGCATTTTAGATTGCAACCTTATGACAACATATTGTCACGTCAATTGCTAGTGGGAAAACACTATAAGTGGATCGTTATTCTCCAAGAGTTCAATCTGTAATTCATCAAATCCAATTCGAATAAATCCTTAGTTTTTTCCAAGCTAATGTGTGATCTCCCTTCCATTGATGTTGAATCTACATCTGAATATTCCATCCCAGATGATTCATTATTTCTGATGTTGTCATTTGACCCATGGTATGGTGGTGGATGGGGTGCAGGAATTAAGGACAATCATTCAATACTAGAAACAATTTCCTCTAATTCAAGCTGAATCTCTTCTTGGATTTCCATAGGAGTATAACTCATCTATCTCTAAATATGTCTATTCCTCTAACCTAGCAGAACCACTAAATTTTCCCCAATAGCAAGAGCCTTATAAATCTCTTAAAACATCACAAAATCGCAATCACAAGACCATCAGGCAAGGTTTACTTACTTATGTATAATGTGATGCAAGATTGATCGAATAGTCAACAAACTTAGTGATCCAACGGTCATTGTGTCATTGCTTGGAAATCTAGGCGACCTTTAACCGACCTCAAAGACTTGATGAGGATTATAAACACTCGGCCTATACAAGTTCTGGTCTGGCTTTTTGCACGTGCTTAATTATTTAGGATGGATCCGATGGGGTTTATAGACTATAATATAATTGATGTCAGGTCTGGTCCTGAGTTAACATCCGCTCATTTCTTTAGCCCGATGTCCGTTAGATAACAATGGCCACTAGATCCTCCAGCTTGTGGGACTTCTATTAAACCACGAATTAACACCAGACTAACCCCCATTATCGATTGAATGTAAAGCACTGAAAATAAGATCAATGACTAAGGATAAGTGCAGACCTTCAAGCCCGATCAAGGAACCCATATATCTTCAAACCCCGCAGTTACTCATACAAACAAAAAGAAACCCCTCAATTACTAATAGACATGAAAAGAGATTAAACTCGATCACACAATACTCGAAACTTTTATAACTAAACAAGAAATTTAACAAAACACACTGATATTATGGAGGGATGCAACACCTTTTAGATTGACCAAATCTATACAGAGAGACACAGAAAGATATTTTATATAACTAAATCTTATGTATGGCAAAAACAAGCTGAATCAAGCAAAATCCTCTTACTATGATTCAGAACTTACATAAGTACTGGCTCAATTAACGACCAGATCCTAAATCAAAGTACCGAAATAACTAATCCTATCTAATTTTCATGATATTCTCCTTGAGAATCTCCACTACATCTAAATTCTTGAATTTATTACATGATAAATAATCCTATCTAGAAAGATTTGTAAATTGACAGCTAAAGGACCCCAGTTCTTTTCTTGTAACTTTTTTTGGATTTTTGGAATAATATGAAGCCTTTTGTCTTTAAGCCTCATGTTCCTGCATTAGACTCCCGGGGACAAAATTCTTCATCGGCTCCTATCCATGATCTCTCATACAAAACTACCTAATTTCTATAGTGTAGCTTTTGTCACCCAAGTAGCTTTAGCAATTGGTTCATCTTTCTGCTTGAAGAAATACTGAAAGTACTCCCGTCCCCTTGTCTTCTTCAACAATTTCCTGTCCAAAATCCTCTCTGGCTACAATTCCTTTGCTATAGGTAATTATTTTACCCAATCAATTTCTTGTTTCTCTTCGTCTTCAACTATGTCATCTGTATTTTCACCTTCATACTTATACAAATTAGTAACATTGAAAATTGGAGATATTCCAATATCAGAGGGTAATTCAATTTCATATGAATTTGTAGAAAATTTCCTCAATACTCTGCATGGTCCAATTTTCTTGAACTTTAACTCGTTATACTCTCTTTTTGGAAATGTTTCCTTCCTTAGGTGTGCTAAAACCAAATCTCCAACTTCAAAGTTAACTTCTCTCCTTCTCAAGTTTGCTCTACTCTTGTACTTTATGTTGATGTCCTATAACTGTTGTTTTACATGTTCATGTATTGTTTACATCTCTAAAGCAAAATATTCCCCTTCAGCACTTCTCCTCTCATCTTTTCCCAGATTTCTTAATTCAAACACTCCCCTTGGATGCATTCCATAAACTATGTGGAATGGACTCTACCCTGTACTCATGTTAGGAGAGTTATTATATGTATATTTAGCCAGTGCAAATACTTGATCTGATTGTTTTGGATGTTCACCTGTAAGACTTCTTAGAAGATTACCCAAGCTTCTGTTTACAACTTCAGTCTATCCAACCATTTGAGGATGATAAGTAGAAATGAAACTTAGTTTAGTTCCAAGCTTCTTCCACAATGTTCTCCAAAAATGTCCAACAAATTTGGAGTCTCTATCTAAAACAATACTCGTAGGTAACTCATGCAATCTTACAATCTCATTAAAAAATAGATTAGCAATGTGAGTAGCATCACTGGTTTTATAACATGGAATACAATGTGCCATTTTTGAAAATTTGTCAACTACAACATAAATTGAATCATTTCCTCTTTGAGTCTTTGGCAAGCCCAAAACAAAATCCATGCTTACTATATCCCAAGGTGGGTGACACATAACCCTATGTTTTGGCTTCTTCCTTTTGCATACTGTCGGACTTTACAAATTTTCACATACTTTCCACTTCAGTCCTCAACTTCAGCCATAAATAAAACCTATTCAATTGCTCATAAGTCTTATCTGCACCAAAATGTCCTACAAGTCCACCACTATGTTTTTCCTTGATTAAATTTTCCATCATAGCACAATTTGGTATGCACAACTGATTTCTTCTAAACAACAACCCTTCTTGCAAGGAATAATCAAGCCGCTTATTTCTATCTAACAAAACAAGATTTTTACAAGCTTCAAATGCCTCTTTAAAATCTAGCTCTTTTTCATACAATTCCTTAAGAAAATCAAAACCCAACGCTTGAATTTGACTTTCTTGAAGTAGTATGTTTCTTCTACTTAAGGCATCTGCTACTTTATTTGATTGGCAATTTATATGGTTTAAGACAAAATTAAAACCTTGAAGACACTCTACCCATTTGGCATGTTTTTTATTAAGCTTTGGCTGTTGTATAATTTACTGCAATGCATGGTTGCTTGAATATAGTATAAACTCTTTAGACATTAGGTAATGTCTCCACTTCTTCAATGGTTACACAACTACATAAAACTCCTTATCATAAGAAGAATATTTCTTGTTTGATTCATTCAGTTTCTCACTGAAATAAGCTACAGGTCTGTCCTCCTGACTTAAAAATCCTCCAATGGCTTCTCCATTGGCATCACATTTCACTTGGAATGGTTTATTAAAATAATGCAACATCAAAATAGGTTTTTCAGCGATCTTTCTTTTCAACAGCTGAAAGTTACTTTATGCTTCAACAATCCATTTAAATGGTTGTCTATGTTTCTTTATAGTGTCGATAATAGAAGCATTGATCTTACTAAAATTCCTTATGAATTTTCTTTAAAAACTAGCAAGACCATGAAAACTTCTTACCTCAAAAATGTTTTTTGGCGAAGGCCACTCTATGATTGCCTTGATCTTCTCTGGATCCATCTTTAATCCATCAAAAGAAACAACAAAACCCAAATAGACCAATTCTTCCTTCATGAATGAACACTTCTTTAAGTTTAATAGTAACTTCTCTTGCTGCAACCTTTGTAAAACTTAATTCAGATGTCTCATGTGTTCCTCCTTAGATCTTCTGTAAACTAATATATCATCTAGATATACTATTACAAATTTACCAATAAATTCCTTGAAAACTTCATTCATAAGCCTCATGAATGTACTAGGTGCATTTGACAACCCAAAAGGCATTACCATCCATTCATACAACCCTTCATTTGTTTTAAAAGTAGTTTTCCATTCATCACCTTCTCTAATCCTTATTTGATGATACCCACTCTTTAAATCTAGCTTTGTAAAATATCTTGGTCCACTCAAACAATCCATCAAATCTTCAATTCTAGGTAAAGGAAATCTGTACCTAATGGTTATTTTATTGATTGCTCTTGAATCAATGCACATTCTCTAGCCTCCATCTTTCTTTGGGCTCGACACTGTTGGCACTGCGCAAGGACTCAAACTCTCTCTAATCAGTCTTTTATCTAGAAGTTCCTAAAACTATTTTCTGACTTCTTCATTCTCTGTGGGAGACATCCTGTAAGCTACTTTATTTGGTAGATTTTCTCTTGGAATCAAGTCTATATGATGAATGATTTTTATAGTGGGTGATAACTCATTAGGAAAATCATCTACAATGATATCATAATAACTATCCAGCATCTCTTGAATTTCAATTGGTAAATCAAAAACTTTTGTGGAAGTAATTATTACCTTGGGTTTGCAAACCAACACAAAACTTACCACATCTTCCCCCATCTGTTGTAAATACTCCTTTCCACTTAGCAAAAAGGTCTTTACTTCTGGTTTTTTTGATGTATCTTCTTCTTCCATTGGAAACAATGTATGATTGACACCATCTTTGCTGAATTTGTAGGTGTTCTTCTTTCCATAATGCATAGCTCCTCTATCATATTTCCATGGTCTACCCAACAATATATGACACACATCCATAGACATCACATCACACAAAATTTTATCTTTATACTTGCCCAATTGCAAGTCCACTTCACATTGTTCATTTACTAACAACTAATGTCCCTTTTGTAGCCATGACACCTTGTAAGGTGTTGGATGTTTCTTTGTTTTCAATTTCCACTTCTCCACCACTTATGTAGAGACCAAATTATCAGTGCTGCCACTATCAATTATCATCTGACAACATTTTCCCTAAACCTTTCACACAGTCCTGAAGAAAGTCTTCCTTTGCGTTGGTTCAACAACTTCCTTTTCTGGCTTTAGCAATACTTTGTTAACTACCAAATATTCTCCTCTCTCTAGTACATTTTATTTTTCTGTCACCGTTGCTTCTTCCTCTTCATTTTGTGTAACAAATGCATTTCTATGAGGTGTTCCTGCATTTTTTGGGCATTCATAAGCTTGGTGTCCCAGCATGTTACATCTGTAACATCTAACTTCTCTTCCTCTACCTCTGCCTCTTCCTCTGGGAAAAATCCCTCCGCCACTTGCATCACCTCCTGTGGGTGTATGCTGACTTGAGTTGCTACTAGCTTCATCTCCAGGTGTTGTAGATCTTCCTCTACCACCTTGTCTTCCCCTTCCTTGGAAAGTACCTTTATTTCTGGAAGATTGCTTCCTCAAGAGTTTTTCTTCAGCTTTCAGTACCATATGATAAGCCTCTTCCACTATTTTAGGAGACAATACACTTATCTAATTTTGAATGTCCATTCTAAGACCATTCACATATCTGGCAACCTTCTCATCTGTATCTTGGATTTGTCCTGCCCTTATACTCACTTTGCAGAATTTCTTTGTGTATTCCTTTACTGCCATAGACCTCTATCTAAGATTCTGCATCTATCTAAATAATGTTTGCTGATAGTCAGTTTTTCCACCATTCTGTTCCAATTCTTAATTGGTTGCTTGTCAAGTCTTCTTCTTTTTGCCTGCACTGCATTCCACCAATTTGCTGCATATCCTTTCAACTTTGTGGTAGCAAAGTTTACCTTCTTTTCATCGTCATTTCTTCATAATCATAGAATTTCTCCATGTAATTAATCCAGTCTATCAACTCCTCAGGATTTAATCCTCCTGCATAAATTGAAACTTTAGTTTTGGGTCTAGATGTGGATCTCAACAGTGACTGAAAGAATCTCATCTTAGGAGTGACTTCTATAGGTTTCTCCTCTTCTGTAGCTTCCGCTTCAGGATCACTAACATCCCCAGCATCTGGATCTCTCCCTATTTCCATTACTTCTAATCCAGCCCGCATCTATTGCATAGTTTCCATCACTTCAACACTTGCAATAGGTCTTCCTCTTCTACCACATCCTCTTCCAACTTTTAAAGGCATAGTGGATTTCTTTCTCTGACCCCTGAGATCCTATTCAGTGTCTTTAAGTTGCTCTGATACCACAAATGGTGTCCATGGTGTAGGTGTTAAGGAAAATTGTTCAATACTGGAAACAATTTCCTCTAATTCAGGTTGAATCTCTTCTTAGATTTCTCTCAGAGTATTACTCATCTATCTCTAAATATGTCTATTCCACTGACCTAGCAAAACAACTAAAATTTCCCCCAATAGCAAGATCCTTATAAATCTCTTAAAACATCACAAAATCGCAATCACAAGACCATCAATCAAGGTTTACTTACTTATGTCTAATGCAATGCAAGATTGATCGAATAGTTAGCAAACTTAGTGATCCAACAGTCAATGTGTCACCACTCGGAAATCTGCTTGACCTTTAACCGGCCTCACGAACCCGATGAGGCTTATAAACACTCGACCTATAGAAGTTTGGGTCGAGCTTTTCCAACGTGCTTAATTCTTTAGGAAAGATCTGATGGGGTTTATAGACTATAATATAATTGATGTTAGCTCTGGTCTCAAGTTAATGTTCGCTAATTTCTTTAGCTCAATATCCATCAGATAATGATGGCCACTAGATCCTCTGGCTTGTAGGACATATATTAAACCATGAATTAACACTAGACTAACCCCCGCTATTGATTGAACTTAAAGCGTTGAAAATAAGATCAACGACTAAGGATGAGTGCGGCCCTTTAAGCCCGATCAAGGAACCCGTATATCTTCAAACCCTGCAGTTACTCATACACACAAAAAGAAACCCCACAGTTGCTAATACACGCGAAAAGAGATTAAACTCAACCACACAATACTTGAAACTTTTAGAACTAAACAGGAAATTTAACAAAACATAGTGATATTATGGAGGGGTGCAACACCTCTGGGATTGACGAAATCTACACAGAAATACATAGAGAGATATTTTATGCAAGTAAATCTTATATATGGCAAAAATAAGCCAAATCAGTCAAAATCTCCTTATTATGATTCGAAACTTACATAAGTACTAGTTCAATTAACAACTAGATCCTAAATTAGAGGACCGAACTAACTAATCCTATCTAATTTGCATGATATTCTCCTCGAGAATCTCCGCTACATATAACTTCTTGAATTTATTACATGATAATCTAAATCCTAGATTCTAGTCTAAATCCTATCTAGAAAGCTTTGTAATTGACAAGTAAAGGACCCCACTCCTTTACTTGTAACTTTTTTTGGATTTTTGGAATAATACGAAGCCTTCTGTCTTTAAGCCTCACGCTCCTACATCATATGGATATTTAATTATTTATCTACAGACCTGAACTTTCCAACCTAATACCTCTCGCTCAAAGAAGAAACATATTCGGTATCAATCCCGAAATTATATGATTATCGGTGACACCCTTTGCCCTCATGGTATTGATATGATTTTAAGGAGGTACCTCACTCTCAAGGAGGTTGAGAAAGCCTTGAATGAATGCCAGTCAGGGGCATGTGATAAACACTTATTTGTTTATGCTACCGCGCAAAAGATCTTACTCGTTGGTTACTTTTGGCTCACCATTTTTCATGACGGTATCCTCGCAGTCCAGAAGTGTCATGTGTGCTAGATCTATGATCGTAAAATTTATGCTCCACCTAATCCATTGCATCCCATTGTTGCCATTGGTCCCTTTGCGAAATGAGGTATTAAATTTATGACATGTAACCCTCATTAGATCAAGGGCCATGGTTATACTATTATCGTTGTTGACTACTTTACCAAGTGGGCCAAAGCGATGCCTACATTCAACAACAATAGCAAAACAGCTGCATACCTTTTTCTTCAACCACATGATCACTAGGTTTAGTGTTCCGCATGCAATAGTAATGGATCACGGGAAGCATTTTTGGAATCATATGATGACTAAATTAGCTGCCAAATTGGAACTTTCACATGAAAATTCCACTCTCTATTATCCTCAAGCTAACAAACAAGTCCAAGCAATCAAAAAATTTCTTAATAGTATTCTTCAACGGATGATAGGGCTCCATACCAAACCTCAGTTAGTAATGTTACCTTCACGCCATTTCAGTTGGTCTATGTATCCTAGAAGAAATCCTCCCCATTGAATGTGAAATTCCATTGCCAAAACTAGCTATTGAACTTCTTCCTACTACTTTTGTAGAGGAGGAGCATCTTTTACATCTAACTCATTTCGACGAAACCTAATGCAATGCTGCTTTAGCCAATGAATTCCATAAAATACACATCAAAGAATAATATGACAAAAGTTTCAAGCCTAGGGTCTTCTTGGAAGGAGATTTGGTTCTCTTATATGACCAGGAGGCCGACATGTTAGGTCCAAGAAAGCTCCATCCTATGTGGCTGGGCCCATACATTGTTAAGTGTGTCTTTGCAAAAGGGGCTTACATTGTATATATATATTGTCTATAGGTGTGTTGAGTGTGTTTGCAATGTGTTTTTGAGAGCTTCCCATGATTTTTGTTGATTCTTTTTACTTTTGGATTGCAAATGTCAACCTCTCTCGAACCGTATATTGGTTATTCGATGGTGCTAGCATAGTACTCAGGACCTATGCTCTACAGTGTGAGCTACCTTTTGTCCAAATGGTGAGCTAGTGAGCATGCAAGGGATTTGGATTGGTTTCTATACTAACAACATCATTTAGCATAACACATTGGTTGATCTCCTATGTGATGCTATTTCACATGGTATCTATCGTATAGTCATTAGGCTACTCACACCTCGTAGTACTACAACTCGCCAATATCTATTCAGTGAGAAATCTTGCCATCCTTTGCATGATTTTGAGAGCCCATCTTCTGGAAAATCATTTCGATTTCATACAATATGAACATCTTTCTAGAAATATGAACACATTAGCAGATTCCCTAGCTAATTTTGTTTTGAATTGACAATTTCAATGAATGTAGATAACTTTCAGTTCACATCACATCATATTGAAAGCATAATAAGAACTAGGAAACACTGAATGTATATATATATATATTAAGTTTGGCTTTATAAAATGTGTTCTTGAGACATAATAAATGGCTACATAACACATATAAAAACTACATGAAAAACATCTAAGTAGACAAATCAATGGTGCTCATGATAAAATGACTTCGTACGAGCTATCTTGTGTAGTAATCAACCAATACAACTAGGAACTCCAATTGTGTGTCATTGAAGTTACAATGGAAGCTGATTGACCATGGTCTCATCAATCCCATGCCTCAATCCTTCCATGTGTCGCTCCACCTTTGATAGGATCTAATCTACCTAAAGATCCTATAGCACATCCTACCCTATTGCAGTGACCTGTATTGGTCCCACTGCTTCCCCCTGTAGTTGTCTCTCTATGCGACAAAGATATGTAGTGCCTACAAGTTCAATGGGTCTGGTATATGCATGAAGAAATCAAATAGTTTAGTCTTGGGAACATAAAATAAAAAATAAAAAAAAATAAAAAAAACTTTCAAAATCTTAATATTCAAAGTATCCTACCTGAAGCATCCCATTGCTCACCCTCAGGCAATGTGAGCTCAATATCATCAAAAAAGTCCATCCTTGCATAAGCATAATCATTAATAATGATGAATTATCTCTGTAACCACCCAAAGAAGGCTGGTGAAAAGCTGATTGCTGATGGACTTGCATGTCGGCTCATGTGGTCTATCCACCCCCTCATCCGTGGGGTCCTCAGATCGATGGGATTGATTATAATCTGATGAGGTTGTAGTAATGGTACCCTCTCTAGAGAAAAAGATACTAATATAGTGCCATAGCCACAATTTTTCAACTTCCCCTCCTTTGATTTAGTAAGTTGTTCCTTTAAATTGACCAAGACACCCTCACTCTAGCTTAATACTATCGACTCTAGACATTCTATCCCATACTACATGTATGATTTGCTTGCCACATGTTAGAAAATTATATATTACAGAGCAATGGAACACATAAAATATTGTAGAAATATAAACACAAAAAACAAATAAAACAAGAGAGACATAGATATACATGGTTCACCCAATTTGCGCTACGTCCATGGAGAAACAAACAATCCTTATTTTATTATATCATCCAACAAACTGAAGAGATACAACCTACAAAAGATCCATTGTAACTCCCTCTTTTCTCTCAATCTCCTCTCTTTTCTTCACTGAGAATACAGATCTGTCTAGATGCAATACAATTCCCTCATATACAGTGAAGGGTTGCCTTCTAGGGAAAAAAACCCTAAACATAACTTCTACTGTCAGATCATCTACCTAATGAATGGCCCAGATTGACTATAAATTACTATACTTTTACAAGGCAATTTTACCTCCATTTTTAGCTTTGCGGGTGCTACCCCCAAACCCCTGCTGGGGCACCATTGGCCATCGAACCCCCCAGCTGGGGGGGTATGGGCCCCCCTGAACCCCCATGGGGGGGACAAGTCCCCCCTACACCCCCTCACATGGAGGGGTGTACGATCTTCCTGGGGTATACATCCAGCTGAAACATTTGAAGACAAAAGATAATCAGGTTCCACACCCAACAATCTCCCACTTGGAGACTTATTGTAGCAACTCCATTGCTGCTTCATTTGCTAGACAATGACTCCAATTTGGACCTGGCTATTTCTCATTTTCTTCATCATACTTGAATACCAATTGAAACTGAGTAGATTCTCAGTTTCTCCCTGGTTACAACTTTTGTTAACATATCTGCAGGATTCTGACTAGTGTGTATCTTTTCCAGCTTCAACTGTCCATCTTCCAATGCTGACCATATGAAATGGTACTTGAGCTATATTTTCTTAGTCTTGGAATGAAATGTAAAGTTCTTTGCAAGATGTATGGAACCTTGGTTGTCATTGTATAACTTGCCCAACTCCTGCTTATTACCCAATTCATCTAGAAATCTTTGTAACCAAATCATTTCTTTACTAGCCTCTATAGCAGCAACATACTCTACTTCTGTTGTTGAGAGTGCAACAACACTTTGTAGTTTTGAGACCCAACTGATAGTTGTCCCGCCTATAGAAAACACATGCCATGTTGTGCTCCTATTATCTCTGTCACTCGCCATATCTGCATCAACATATCCCTCTAGAGCAATGTTTGAACCACCAAAGCATAATTCTTGATTTGTGGTACCTCTCAAATACCTGAGAATCCACTTCACCACCATCCAATGTTCTTTTCCTGGGTTGTTCATGTACCTGCTTACAACTCCCACTGCATGTGCAATATCGGGCCTTGTGCAGATCATTGCATACATTAAGATTCCAACTACTGATGCATATGGAAATTTAGACATATGAGCCATTTCTTCCCGAGTCTTGGGACACTCCTCCTTACTTAACTTGAAATGTGTAACGAAAGGTATACTAACGGGTTTTGCGTTCTAGATATTAAACCTTTTCAACACCTTTTCTATGTACTCACTTTGAGACAATGTTAGTTTGCGATTCTTCCTGTCTCTAGTTATTCTAATACCAAGGATTTGTTTTGCAGCACCCAAATCCTTCATTGCGAATGAGTTTGCCAATTTTCTTTTGAGCACATTATTTCCTACATGTTATGACCTGCAACAAGCATGTCATCTACATACAATAACAATATAATATAGTTGCCATCATTTTGTCTTTCGAGATAAACACAATGATTAGAGTGATATCTAGTATAACCTTGTTCAGATATAAACCTATCAAATTTTAGATACCACTACCTTGGAGCCTGTTTTAAGCCATACAAGCTCTTCTTCAAGCCGCACACTATTTTTTCCTTCCCTCTTACCTTATAACCTTGTGCTTGCTGCATATATATCTCTTCCTCCAAATTCCCATGGAGAAAGGTTGTCTTTACATCTCACTGCTCAAGATGCAAACCTTCAGCTAATACTAGACTTAAAATAGTGCTAATTGAAGTCAGTTTAACATCAAGAGAAAATATTTCATCAAAATCAATACCTTTCTTCTGTGCAAACCCCTTCACCACAAGTTTAGCTTTGTACCTCTATTTTACTCCATCTTCTTCCTTCAGCCTGTAAACCCATTTATTCTGTAATGTTGTTTTACTTGCAGGCAACCTGACTAAGTCCCAAGTCTGGTTATGTGCTAAGAAGTCCATCTCTTCTTTCATGGCTTGCTCCCACTTCTTCCTGGTTTCTACCTGCAATGCTTCTTCATAACATTCTGGTTCACCAGAGTCAGTCAACAATACATAATATAATGAATGAGAGTATCGTTCAGGGGGCCTACTTATCCTGGTAGATCTTCTAACACTACTTTCAGGTGTTTGAAGTGCTTGTTGTTGTTGTGGTTGATGTTCTGGCTGTTGATCATTATGATTTTCATGCACCATCACTTTTTCTGTGATCTCGTCAAGCACTGTGTATTCTCTGTATTCTTTTTCCTGTTTCTTTTCTTGCAGTTGATCCTTATACAAGACCTTTTCATTGAATATGACATCTCTGCTCCTAATGATTTTATGTTTTTCATAATCATAAAAGCGATAACCAAAATCATTAACACCATATCCAATAAAGGTATATTTCTTTGATTTTACCTCAAGTTTTGTTTTATTTTCTTTGTTAATGTGGACAAAGGCTTCACAACCAAAAGTCTTTAAAAAAGAGTAGTTTACCTTTTTACTTGTCCATGCCTCCTCTGGAATACCACCATCTAAGGAACTTGAAGGCCCTCTGTTTATTAGATAAACAACAATATCTACAACATCTGCCCAAAATTGTAAAGGCAATCTTGCATGCAATCTCTTGCACCTTGCACGCTCCATGATTATCCTGTTCATTCTTTCTAACACACCATTTTCTTGTGGTGTTCCTGGAACTGTCTTCTCTCTACGAATTCCATTCTCGGAACAGTACCTATCAAACTCTTCACTGCGATATTCACCTCCATTGTCTAATCTGAGACACTTCAACCTTTTTCCTGTCTCATTTTCAACCAGATCTTTCCATTTCTTGAAAGTATCAAATACGTTAGATTTATTTCGAATACAATAAATCCAGGGTTTTTTGGTTGCATCATCAATAAAAGTAACATAATAACGAGAGCCACCAAGAGATGATACCTGAGAAAATCCCCATACATCTGTATGCACAAGCTCTAATTTTTCGCTCTTCTTTTCTTTCCCAACTCTAAGGAATTTGACTCTCTTCTGTTTTCCATAAACACAATTTTCACATAATTTTAAATCAACATGCTTCAAACCTGGCAACAAATTTCTTGAGTGAATAATCTACACCTCCTTCTCACTCATATGCCCGATCCTATGATGCCACAATGACTTACCTTCTCCTGTAGAGGTTAAAATAAATACAATGTACCAAACTTTCCTCCTTTCACTATTACCAGGGATCCTCTAGTGACCTTCCAGGTTTTATGTGTGAAGGTAGTTACACAACCTTCACCTCCCAACTGCCCTGGTGAAATCAATTTTTTCTTCAGATCTGGAACATGCCTTACCTCCTTCAATAGCCACTAATTTCCATTTTGCTGTTTTATGAAAATTGTACCCATTCCAACGATTTTACAGGGTTTATCATCACCCAATCGAACCTGTCCAAAATCTCCTTAAACATAATCATGAAAATGTTTCTTATCAGGCGTGGCATGGAATGAGCCCCTAAATCTATCACCAAGGCATCAATAATATTTTCTAATGAAAGAATCAAAGCATCTTGCAACACATCACCTGTTACATTCGCTTCATGATTAGTTTCTTGCTGCCCGTCTTCTTCTTTTCCCTTCCGAGACTTGCAATCTTTCTTCAAGTGTCCTTTCTTCCCGCATTTCCAGCACACTATCCCCGATCAGGACTTGGATCTGCCTTTTTTTGACTTACTGCGATATCCTGGGCTCTTTCCTCTTTCCATTTTTCTTCCCCTAGTCTCTGCAATCAAAGCATTACCTGATGTCTCACTGGAGCTTTTCCGTCACATTTCCTCACTAAGGATTGCACCGAAAACATCATCAAACTTTAAAGTACTAGATCCAGAGACAGAGTTACTAATGGCCATAACTAAGCCATTCCAACTTTCTAGCAATGAGCACAAAAATAATAGAGCCCTAACTTCATCATCAAAAGTTACCCCTACATAACTAAATGACTTGTAACTGTATTAAAATCATTTAAATGGTCTGCAACAGATCCACCTTTTAACATCTTCATATTAAACAAACACTTCATAAGAAATACCTTATTTGAGGCCAAGGGTTTTTCATATAGTTTGGCAAATGTCGACATTAAACTCTATATTGTCGTTTCCTTTGAAATATTAAACACTACCAATGCCACTAGGCATAGCCGTATTGTTCCAAGTGCCTTTCTGTCAAGAATGTTCCATTTTGTGTATGTCATACTCGTCGGCTTCTTTGTCTTTCCGCTCAATGGTAGGTACAGATCTCTCTGAGAGATAATCTTCTATATACATCTTCCACAACTAGTAGTTTTGGTTGTTGAATTTTTTGACTCTAAACCTACCATCTTCCGCCATTGCTCCCACTCGAACGAGGAACCCTTCTCTCCTACGAGTTTATCAGCCAAATAGACCTTCGGCTCTGATACCAGTTGTTAGAAAATTATATATTTCAGAGCAATGGAACACATAAAATATTGCATAAATATAAACACAGAAAATGCATAAAACAAGAGAGACACAGATATACGTGGTTCACCCAGTTTGGGCTACGTCCACGGAGAAACAACCTGTCCTTTTTTTATTATATTATCCAACAAACTAAAGAGATATAACCTACAACAGATCCGCTGTAACTCCCTCTTCTCTCTCAATTTCCTCTCTCTTCCTCACTCAAAATACAGATCTGTATAGACGTAATACAATTCCCTCATATATAGTGAGGGGTTGCCTTCTAGGGCAAAAAACCCTATATTAAACATAATTTCTACCGTCAGATCATCCACCTAATCAACAACCCGACTAGAAATTACTATATTTTTACAAGGCAATTTTACATCTGTTTTTAGCTTCGGTGGCGCTGCCCCCGCACCCCCCACGTGGAGGGGTGTACAATCTTCCTGGGTATACATCCGGCTGAAACCTTTGAATACAGAAGATGATCAAGCTCCACACCCAACACTCTTGGAAATCATTGTACTTGTACTTCTGAGAAGCAGATGAACACCTGCGGTACCTGGAGACATGGTAAGCATTCAGTCAATAGAAAACCAAAATGAACATGAGAACTGACTTGCAACATACCTAGGAGAATGATCATGAAGGTTGTGCAATTTTAGTTGGGAGGTCGAGAGACTGACTACCAAGACTGCACAAGGCACAGTGCAGTCTGGCTGCTGACTGCTGGGATTGCGCAATGCGCAATTCCATCTAAGAAGGATTGCTGGCCCAGGGACAGATTTGCGCAATTTCTTGGGCCAAGCAACCACTGTCCTCCAAAAATGCGCAAAATAGTCCTGGAGGCCAGTGCTAGGTAGGAATGCACAAATTTGGAGAGGAAGGTGAGCCTTCCTTCCCCAAATTACGCAATGCAGCCTTGGTGAAGGCAAAGCCCAGGCCAAGGTTGGCCCAACTTGCTGACGGGCAACTGAAAGAAACTAACTCAGTGAATGCATGGCAACACTAAGTGATAGAAGAAGTGATTAACAGTGCATGCAAAACATGAATGAAATATTCAGTAAACATATCATTATGCATGTAGGTGAGGCAGTTCGTCGGTTGGGTAAACGTCCGTGCAAAACAGTTTCATGCATGCGACAATTTTGAGATAGCAAGGAAAACTGAAATGGAGCTAGGAAAATGATCTAGGTGGATCTTCAAATACAATGGCATGGAAGAGCTCAGAAATCAAAGTGCTCAAAATGAAGTCAACTAAGGACCAAAGCATAGATCTCGTCATCCTGATTCCAACAGCGTGAACGGTACTTCAATCTGAGTCTGAATGGTGAAGTTATCGTGAAAAGAAGGTTGCTTTGTTCCTTAAGAAAATGAGGATTTTTTCCTTTAAAAATGGGTTTAAGCCTTAAAAGGAAAAAAATTTCAATCGGAGGATTCATGGAGGCAGAGTTAAGAAGGGCGGAGAGAGAACCCCGATTGTCGATCTCTGACTAAATCGGCATCGGCGATCGGAGAGCAATCAGGTCGGAGGAAGGTTATATATATATATATATATATATATATAATATATATAATATAATGGCAGGGGCCAACTTGCGATGCAATCGAAGATAAAGCACCGGGTTGATATGTGAGCGGGATGTCGATGAGATCAGCTGACGCCGATATCGGCAGTCAACCATCCCCGATTAAAAGGACTGTTGCACCCCGATATGCCAATTGCGATGTCGAGCCGGACTCCTTTAAAAATGGGTTTAAACCTTAAAAGGCAAAAAATTGCAATCGGAGGATTCATGGAGGCAAAGTTAAGAAGGGCGCAGAGAGAACCCCGATCGCCGATCTCCGACTAAATCGGCATCGGCGACCGGAGAGCAATCAGGTCGGAGGAAGGTTATATATATATCGACAATGGTAGGGGTCGACTTGCGATGCAATCGAAGATAAAGCACCGGGTCGATATGTGAGCGGGATGTCGATGCGATCAGCTGACGCCGATATCGGCAGTCAACCATCCCCGATTAACAAGACTGTTGCACCCCGATATGCCAATTGCGATGTCGAGCCGGACCCGATAAGGAGTATACGCCCTATTTAACAAATTTTGAAATCCAGGTAAATGGATTTTTGGTTGATTTTAGTGTTTTTTCAGGATTTCATGGTATTTATCTCTTCAACGATAAAGAGGTTATTTTAAGGGTCGGTTGTGCCGTCAATCATTCTACTCCACCTGCCTCTATTTTGAACCAAGACAACCCCGATTTAAACGGGATTTTGTCCAAAAGACCCATTATAAAACCATGATGGTTGGAAAAGCACAGGGAGAGGAATTTGCAGCACGATGTTTCGTTTAGCAGGAGGCCGATAGTGCATTTTGTCTATTTAGGACAAGTTTTAGATGTTTTCAGCCCCTTTCAATGCCACGAACGCATTGGTGATGCCCACTTCTCCATCTGAGGTCTCCATTTCACAGCCATCTTTCAGAATGGAGGTATAAGTCTCTTGTAGGCAATTGATGATTGTAATCTCTTCTTTTCATGCCATTTAATATAAAGGCCTCCCCATTGTTCGAGCTAGGCCCGAAGACGTAGTCCGAATTGGAAGAACTTCGTTATCAAGCTTTGGTGTCTTCTTTTTGTGCCTTTTATGTGCTTTCTTTTTCTTTTCTTGTGTGCACATTAAATTTCGGTGTTAAGCTGCAATTTTACATGTGATTATTTTCATACATCTATAAGCGAAAGTATCCTTGATCAAGTGGTATCAGAGCAGGGCTTTTTAGATGTGAATTGCATGTTTGTATGCTAACAAGAAGCAGGCTTCAAAGAGGTGAAGGGGAACTAGAACCTTTCGATCCAGAAGCAGGGCATGCACCTCGAAGGAGAAACGTGGCAAAAGATGAAGTTCATCTTGAAGAGGACTGTAATTTCGGAAAGACTTTCTATTCAATGGCAGAGAATATTAGTCAGCTAGTTTTAAGACTAGAGAAAGCAGAAGAGTGGAATCCAGAAGGACAAGGTTCAACACATGGGAATGGTGGAGAAGAACCCCCTCCTCCTTCTGGGAGTGAAGGTTCTCCTTCCTCTCACCACCATAATCATAGAAATTCAAAGGATGCATCTAAGAAACCCTTCCTTAAATTAGATGTTAAATTTGATCTTCCTATGTTTAGTGGTGAAAGTAACACAGAGAAACTTAATAATTGAATTAGTTATATTGAGGTCTACTGCAGGATTCAGCAAATCATGGAGGACGAGGCAAAGATCTAGTTGGACTCTCTACGTCTAAGCAGCACCGCTCTCGTTTGGTGGGAGAGCAAATTGCAGAGCAGTAAGAATGTGGGTAAGCTATTTTCCTCATGGCCTGATTTCACTTCTGCGTTAAAGGAACAGTTTTATCCCTTAGGATACAAGCAAAAAGCTTTGATGAATTGGCAATATTTAAGGCAAGGAAAAGGGCAAGATGTTCAAAGTTTTACAGAAGAATTTAGGAAGCAAGCACTGAATTTGGGTGTTGCACTTGATACACCTGAAGTTGTAACTAAGTATATGGACTCTCTACGTCTAAGCAGCACCGCTCTCGCTTGGTGGGAGAGCAAATTGCAGAGCAGTAAGAATGTGGGTAAGCTCTTTTCCTCATGGCCTAATTTCACTTCTACGTTAAAGGAACAATTTTATCCCTTAGGATACAAGCAAAAAGCTTTGATGAATTGGCAAAATTTAAGGCAAGGAAAAGGGCAGGATATTCAGAGTTTTACAGAAGAATTTAGGAAGCAAGCACTGAATTTGGGTGTTGCACTTGATACACCTGAAGTTGTAACTAAGTATATTGGCTCGCTCCATAGTTATATTAGACATTCATTGTTGTTGTTTGAAAAAACCACTATTTATTTGGTCAGCGTAAAAGCAATTCATATTGAGAACAGGGGCAAAAATGAAAGAGATGATCAGTCCAGAAAGCCACCCTCCAAACCTTCCAATAGCAAATCCAAAGCGAAATAAAAAGGGAAGGAGAAGAAACAGCAGCAGCCAAAGAAGGAGTGTGGCCTTATTGTAATCACTGCAAGAAGGAAGGCCACAATGACGATCACTATTGGAAGCAGCACCCAGAAAAGCATCCAAAGAAGTATGGAGGAAAAGGGAAGTAGAAGATAGTGGCAGTGGCACAGCAAGACCTTGGATCAAATTTGGGATATGAAACGTTGATCACAGCAGCAGGAACAAAAGGTACTCCTACACCTCATGATAATTTTGAATCACATGAAAGCACCAGTTCTATAAATGGGTCCCTTTTGAATGACCGAAAAAGAATTGAATTATTTCATATCAGAGTTGTTGTAAATCATAGGAAAGTTGAAACTCTGTTTGATATTGGGTCCCAATCAAACTCAATTGCAGAATCCCTGGTAAAGAAACTTGGCTTAGACACAAAACCACACCTGAAACCTTACCCATTGGGATGGATACATGATAAAGCAAAACTGAAAGTAACCTAGCAATGTAAAGTCAAATTTGTGATTGCTTCTAAGCTCGTAGATGAAGTAGAGTTGGATGTAATACCATTGGATATATGTGGCATGGTGTTAGGGAGCCCATACCTGTATGATAGAAAGGCCGTCTTTTTCTGTTATGAAAACAAATATCAAATCACCAAGAATGGGGCAGAATATGTAGTGAGGGCTCATCAAAATAAAATTAATGCCAGCCTTGTAATCGCTGGACAATTGAAAAGACTGGCGAATTCCAGTAAAGGATGCATGCTTATGGTTGTAAGGGAAAAAGAGGCAGAATTCGCTGATGCTTTCCAGGGCTGCTATCAGGAGCATAAACAAAAAGTAGCTGAATTTATTTCTAATTATGATGAGTTGTTCCAGGAACCAAAGGGATTACCTCCGAAGAGGGAAATCCAACATGAAATCCATCTACAGCATGATGCCCCTCTGCCAAACATTGGCTTGTACAGGATGTCGGCTATTGAGATGGATGAAATCAAGAGACAAGTGCAGGAATTGTTGGACCAAGGAGTCATCAGGCCGAGCACCTCTCTATGTGGTTCGCCGATTGTTTTAGTGCCAAAGAAAGACGACACCTAGAGGATGTGCGTGGATTACCGCGCGCTCAACAAGATCATGGTGAAAAATTGCTATCCCCTTCCACACATAGCTGATTTACTAGACCAATTAAAGAATGTTGTTTATTTCACAAAGTTGGATTTGCGCAGTGGCTATCACTAGGTCAAAATTGTGAAGCAGAACGTGTGGAAAACTGCCTTCAAGACCAAGCATCGGTTGTTCGAATGGATGGTGATGCCATTCGGACTTTGCAATGCTCCAGCCACTTTTATGCGGGTTATGAATGATATATTTCAGCCTTTCATTGATAAGTTTGTTCTTGTGTATTTAGATGATATACTAGTCTTTAGTAAGAGTTGGGGTGAACATGTGTGTCATGTAAAAAAAGTGCTTGATGTACTAAAAAAAGAAAAACTCTTTGTAAAATTGTCAAAGTGTGAGTTCGGGAAAACCTCTTTGGGTTACCTAGGTTATATTGTTGGTCATGATCAGTTAAAAATTGATCCCTCTAAAGTTGAAGCAATTGTAAATTGGCCTAAACCTACTAGTGTAACTGAGGTCTGTAGCTTTCTAGGTGCAGTGCAGTATTGGAGGAGATTTATTGCTAATTTCTCTGTTATGCAGCACCTTTGCACACATTGACAAGTGTGAAATAGGTCTTTCAATGGGGAGGAAGACAGCAGAAGTCCTTCGAAACATTGAAGGAAAAGATCAGCACCGCGCCAGTCCTAGCCTTACCCTATCTCCAATAGCCATTTGAGATCGAAACCGATGCCAGTGGTTATGCCATGGGAGTTGTGCTCATGCAGCAAAAGAAACTGATATGTTACCATTCCAAGAAGTTTTATCAAACTATGATAAACTATCCCACCTATGACAAGGAACTTTATGCCTTAGTACAGAGTGTGAAAAAGTGGAAACACTACCTGATCGGCAAGGAGACCATCATCCATACAGATCATCAGCCCTTGCAGTACCTTCAATCACAAACCAAGTTGCAGCAATCTCGTCATTTTAAGTGGATGGGCTTTCTTCAACAATTTCATCTGGTAATAAAGTATAAGAAAGGCACTAGCAACAAAGTGGTCGATATGCTATCTCGCCCTCCTTTTTCTGCTTCTATTATTTTGCATAATGCTTCGTTGTCTTTTGAGAGTTATGATGAACAATATGCTAACAATGATGACTTTAAGGAGGTTTATGCAAAACTAACCCATGGTTCACAGGTGGACAACTATCACTTACAGGGGAAATTGTTGTATCACCTTAGTAAATTGTGTATTCCCACAGGGGAAAGAGTACATGTAATTTGAGAGGCCCACACCTCTCTTGTGTCTGGACACTTTGGTGTCAAAAAGACTTTATGTCATGTACAAAATTTTGTTTTTTGCCTCATATGAAAAACATTGTGACTCGCTATGTAAAGGATTGTGTGATGTGTTATGTTTCAAAGCCCTCTAATAGAGAAATTGGGCTCTACACACCACTCCCTATTCTGAGTAATCCATGGGAAAGTGTGTCAATGGATTTTGTAGGAGGTTTACCTTTGTCTAGGAAGAGTCACGACTATTTGTATGTCGTCGTTGACCATTTTAGCAAGATGTGTATTCTTATGCCTTGTAAAAAGCAGATTACTGCAGCGCAAACTGCTTCTCTTTTCTTTCAGCATGTTTGGGTTCACTTTGGATTACCCACATCAATTATGTCAGATAGGGACTCTCGCTTTCTTAGAGAGTTTTGGATCAGCTTGTGGAGAATGATGGACACCAAATTGAAAAGAAGCATGGCATTTCATCCATAGACCGACGAACAAACAGATGTTGTTAACCGTACCATGGTACACTTGTTACGAGGCTATTGTGGGAAACATCCCAAGTTGTGGGATGAGCATCTCCCTTATGTATAGCATTCCTACAACCGAACAGTGCATTCATCTATGCAGCGTTCACCATTCGAGACATGTTTTGGTTACCTACCAAAGGACCCTTTTGATATGGTCTTTGCAAGGGAAGATGGCTCCAGTGGACATAATGATAGGGACAAATCTCAACAGTTCATTCAGTGAATCCAATTGATTCACCAAGCAGTGCTAGAGCAGTTGGAGAAAAGTCAAGCCCGTTACAAGGCTCGACATGATAAACACCGAGTCGACCATCAATTCCAAGTGGGAGACAAAGTGTGGTTCCACATCAGCAAAGATAGGATGAAGGGAGAAGGAAAGAAGTTGCAACCAATCTAGTATGGACCATTCACCATTTTGGAGAATATTTGGAACAATGCCTTTCGTCTTGACTTGCCGGTATATATGTAGATGTACTCAATAGTGAATGTGGAGAACCTAAAGCTGTATGAACCACCTTTGATCATGGACACTGATGAGGTGGGCACAGTTCCTACAATCAATGATTTTGCACCAGAATATCTCGATGAGTTGCCCGAAGACATCATCATCAACAAAAGAACCAGAACTTCACGACGAGGAGATGTAGAATATCTTCGAGTTGGTTTCAAGGGAATGCACCCCAGCAAGCCCAGATGGCTGGAGAAAGAGAAAGTGAGGGAATAATTCCCTCACTTTTCAATTGACTAATGAAAGCTTTTGGCAGTCCAAAAGCTCCTCAATGGAGAGGATTGATCCAAGAGGATCTTCAAATACAATGGCATGGAAAAGCTCATAAATAAAAGTGCTCATAATGAAGTCAAATGAAGACCATAGCGTAGATCTCGTCATCCTGATTTCAACAGCGCGAACAATACTTGAATCCGAGTCTGGATGGTGAAGTTATCGCGAAAATAAGGTTGTTGTGTTCCTTAAGAAAATGAGGATTTTTCCTTTAAAAATGGGTTTAAGCCTTAAGAGGCAAAAATCACAATCGGAGGATTCATGGAGGCAGACATAAGAAGGGCACAGAGAAAACCCCGATCGCCAATCTCTGATTAAATCGGCATTGTCGACTGGAGAGCAATCGGGCAGTGGAAGGTTATATATATATTATATATATATATTATATATATAATATATATATTATATAATATATATATATATATAATATATATATATATATATATATATATATCGGTGATCGCAGGGGCCGACTTGCGATGTGATCAATGATAAAGCACCGGGCCGATATGTGAGCGAGATGCCGATGTGATCGGTCGACGCCGATATCGACAGTCAACTGTCCCCGATTAATAGCACTGTTGCACCCCAATATGTCGATTGCAATGTTGGGTCGGACCCGATAAGGAATATACACCCAATTTAACAAATTTTGAAATCCAGGTAAATGGATTTTTGCTGGATTTTAGTGTTTTTTTTGGATTTCTTGGTATTTATCTCTTCAACGATAAAGAGGTTATTTTAAGGGTCAGTTGTGCCATCGATCCTTCTACTCCACCTGCCTCTATTTTGAACCAACACAGCCCCGATTTAAACGGGATTTTGTCCAAAAGACCCATTATAAAAGTACAGTGGTTGGAAAAGCACGGGGAGAGGAATTTGCAGCACGATGTTTCGTTTGGCAGGAGCCCGATAGTGCATTTTGTCTGTTTGGGACAAGTTTTAGATGTTTTAAGCCCCTTTCAATGCCACGCATGCATTGGTGCTACCCACTTCTCCATCTGAAGTCTCCATTTCACAACCATCTTTCAGAATGAAGGTATAAGCCTCTTGTATGTAATTGATTATTGTAATTCTCTTCTTTTCATCCCATTTAATATAAAGGCCTCCCCATTGTTCGAGCTGGATCCGGAGATGTAGTCCGAATTGGAAGAACTTCGTTATCAAGCTTTGGTGTCTTCTTTTTGTGCCTTTTATGTGCTTTCTTCTTCTTTTCTTGTGTGCACATTAAATTTTGATGTTAAGCTGCAATTTTACATGTGATTTTTTTCATACATCTATAAGTGAAAGTATCCTCGATCAGAAAAGATAGTATATATGTAAATGGCAGCAAGCATTCAAAGAAATCAAGCAAACAGTGCTCCCACAAGCGAAAACACAAAAAGCGATAGAAATGCAGCAAAAGACATAGGAAGCGGGCTTACCCCAAAACAGTTGAGTTGAATGTGCTGACTTCTCCTAGATGTGATGTGGGATGTCATAGCTGCAAGGTTGATGTGAGGAATGAGCTCTGTAGTGTCTGGTTGATGAGTTTTGATAACATCGAGGTTGTGACGCGCATGCTATGAATTTAGGGGAAACGACACTTAGTGGGAGGTTTCGGAATTTCTCCCTGCATGTAACCTCCAACTGCTAAACATAGATGCCTGAAGCAAGGGATGTCTTTTCATTCTGCATTGGGAGAAGCAGCCCATGCATGGAAGTCTGTTTTGCTCAGTCCCGGAGGGAACCGTTTAACTCAACTGCACATGCAAAAGACTGCCCGAGTGTTAGAGAAAAATGCGCATTTCTGGCTAGGAGTTGGGCTAAATTCCTAGGATATTTGCACAATTTCTGGGCAGAGCAGCTGACTGCTGCCCAGATTTGCACAAATCCTGCACTAAACAGCCTGTTGCTGGGAAAATTTGTGCAAACCCTGTTGGGAGTGTTGGCGGGCAGGATTGCGCAATCCTAGAGCCCAACAGGTTGTAGATAGGATTGCGCAATTCTTGGAGAACGGTGGTCTCCCCCCAAAAATGTGAAATTTTCAAGGGGAAGTTGCTCAACCTGCAGTTGGACCAAGTCCAGGTGAGCAGCCTATGAGGGGAATGGATCAACTATGATCGAGTAGTTGCCTTTGTGCAAGGAAAACACTGAAGCTTGATTGCTTGACGAAGCAAGACAAAGTGTTGTGTAAGGTTGGTAGGGAGGCTCCAAAACAGGCTAAGGAAAAATTTTGGAGGGTGGTTGTAGCTGCTACAACATTTGGCGACACACTGGTAGAACTCCAGCTCTCTGCATTGACATTGTTTGTGAAAATAAAGTCTAACAACTCTGGAAGTATTATTCAGTTCTTAGCTCATCTTGGCTTCACACTAGCTTGATGTAAGTTGTAGCATCTGTCAGACTCTTGGTCGATTGACACACACTCGAAGCCAAGGCAACACAGTTGTTTCGATTATGGTTGAGGGGTATATAGCTGCACAAGCACTATAGTCGTCGGAGTCTTAGTTTCATCTCTGGTGTTGCTCCACTACTAGCAGGGCTGGACAGCACCCCAGTGGAATCACATAGGAACACAAGCATGGCTCCATTGCCAACAAGCCTGGTCAGTACCCCGATGGAGTTACTTGCATCACCTCTCTACATAGGAAGCCTTTCTCTTCTTTCGCCTTATTCATTTTTCATTTTTCACTGTGCATAGTACTTATTCATTTCAGAGGCGGAAGAGGGATCCCGACTTATTGAGAGTAGAAGAGGTTGTTCCAGCATAAAGTAGTTTATTGTATCTCTGACATGCCTATTAAGGTTTTTCCCCCTTACCTTACTCTACTTGACTGAGCTGACAAGGGTTAACCCAAAAACAATTGACTAGAGAAGGTGACACTGGTTAGTGTGCAAGCGTTGTGTTTACAACAAGGTTCACTTTGAACAGTACGTATTTTCCTTCGACATATCATGGACTAAAAATAACAAGCTCATCATAAATAGGCAAGATGATAAATAACCAAGTAGTGATAGTTGTACAAGCCCTCTTGTACTTTACCCAACTCGCTTCAAGAGTCATACATGGTTTCATGCAAAACTAACATATGAACGAAACAAGCAAACAAACTAACAATCAACAAAGAAAAGCAAGAGCAGAAGAAAAAATGAAAGTGAAGCAAGTAAACAAACAAGCAAAAAAATCACGTAAGCAAACAAGCATGCAAGAAAAAAACTGAAATCAAACACTACTCCTACTCCTACACTGTACATGGGCCTGACCACGTGAAGTGATACTTCTAATTCAGTCATCGGCACATTGGTAGACCCATGTTGGTGAAGGCTTGCTCTACGAACAACCCAGTTTTGCAAACCAGCCAACAAGAAAGATATAACTATGAAGACAACCACACTTCATGATTCAAAGTGCCCACGGGACATAAGTGAGTGCATGTGCATGACAGGCAGTCCGCGGACTTATCATGGTGTTGTGTGACACTATGTGCAACTTTGAAGCATAAGCACACTCTTGAATGTGACATGTAGGAAAAGGAAAGAAACAAATATAACTTGCATCACGCACGAGTGCTTGCAATGTAAGACTCCTCCAATGCATGAACAATGGGATCGTGTAGTTCGAGTGGAGGAAGTAAGATCTAAGTGTTAGATTGTTCTTGAATGCATACAGATGAGTGATGAGGAGCCTTGAGTGGTTGAACAATTTCCTGATTGGAAGCGAAACCAACCTCAAGAGAGCGGGGGCCTAACATAACCATCAGCTCAGGCTGAAGTGCCTCGATAGTCTGTGGGGTTTCACCTTCGTTGACAGATGGATCTTCGTAAACCAGTGGCTTAGACAGATTAACAACGAGTGAATCAACATCATGATCAAATGATGAGGTGAAGAGATCACGACAACCAAGATCAGAAAATTGAGGATGTTGGTCGACATCCTCATGGTTTGATGAATCATACAAAGGGGTAGGTGAGGAGGAAGGATGTTCACCCTCTGCGTTTCCAAAAAAAGAAGATGAAAGATCAAGTGGATTTCCAATGAATGAGTGGTCCTCTACATTGTTGGATGATGGGCTAACATACGATGTGTCCTACAAAATATTAACAATGAGTGCATCCGTGGATGAAGACACACATGCGAAATCATGGATGGCAGGTTTACCAATGATGTTAGGAAAGAACGGAGGGGGCTCGGACAGAAGGGAGTCATCCTTCACCAAGTGTCGATGCTCAAGCTCCCACTCATACGCTTCATGAATGAAAACACATGTTGGTTTTGCAACACCAACTTTGTCAGTGGGTTGTTCCTCGTTCGCAACAAGTGAAGAGTCTGGAATGCGCAAACACAAGACAACATCATCTGGAGGAACACCCGGGTGTGAAGACAGAGGTCGTAGAAAAGAATGCATATGAAGACTCGAAGGACTCACGATCAAATCTACGTGAAAATTGAGTGAAGTGATGTTGGGAGGGTGTGAAGGATGAATAGGTGTGTGGGCATGATCCTCAACATCACTTGGCAGTGGTGCAGTGGTTGAATAAGAGGAACAAAAAATGCCAGTTGAGACAATCCCCGCTTCCACATGAGATTGTGCAGCTCCATCAATGAAGAATGTTGAGCGAGGCTTAATCTCAAACTTTCTCTTGGGACCGGCAGATTTCTTAAGGCAATACTCGAACCGGTCCCAAAGATAAGCAAATTTCATCTGGCTCCTCAAAGCTTGAAACTGCAAGTCATAGAAGCACTGCCAAAAATCAATAACGGATTCATAAGGAGCCCTCCATCGTTGTAACAGTTTCCGGTCAAGATGGTCTGGATCAAAATGATAGAACGTGTCTTCAATAAGATCACAAAAGTGCTCAAATGAGTGCACGGTGTCAGTCGATAGGCTGAGCACCCAACGATATGGAGATTCGCAAAGTGTGTATGCAAGTAGCAAACCGACATATTTGTCAGAAAACTCATCTTCCTCATAAATCATGGAAAGAAAGTTATGTAAGTGCTCGGGCTAGACCACTTCGCCTTCACCATAATACGTGTGAGTTGACAAGAGATCGAAAAGCTTCCCTGAGATGGAGACATCTTCACGATTCGAACAACACCTCGGGAGAAGAAGAATGCAAGACTCCATGAAAGATATGCAAAAGATCAACACTGGATGAGAGGACACTGCTTGTCATCAGGCCCTCCTTCTAGCGCTAGAAATGTTGACAGTGTTGGACCCACCAACATTTCAAGGGGATCTCCCCAGTAATAAGTCTCAATCAGACCTCAAAACGTTTTGTGTAGGAGTTCCAGTAGTGGGTCGTAAGGTAATGCCTTGACCGCGATGTCACACAAAGAAAAGTAAGATAACTTTTTCAGTAGCAAGGGTGTGACTGATGTAGTGAGTCAAGGAAGGTGTATGAGAGGTTCCAACACTTCAATAGGGGAAGGAGGTGAAGGTGAGTTCCAAGTTGAAAGGGATCTGTCCCAACTCGACTAGGAACACACAACATAAAAGACATGCACAGCTTCCGACGAAGTAGTCCACTCGAATGCACCAGTCACATCATGCAAGGTAAGATAACATGTACAACACTCATGGATCAGATAACATGTACAACACTCATGTGCGACAGTTGTTACAGCAAGGTTCAAGTGAAAGGTCTATCTAATGTCCAGCAGAGCAGTCGACACAGATGGTGACAACATTAACAACATATGCAACACATTAACAACAAGATTCATATAATTGTGTGTAAATCATTTGATACACAAGGATGTAAGTTAAACAACACATATCATTAAAGAAACTGGAGCAGTCCAACTACAATAACAACATATGCATGAAAATGTGTTGGCTCTCATTATATAAAAAGGTGTAAGTCTCAATCATACAATACATCCATGTAAACCTGCTAGCCCCAATAGCGGAACGTTATAGCCACATCCGCCTGCTCCTCCAAAGAGATGTACTAGCTCCATGCAGTGGGGAAGCTAAGACACGTTACAATATTGTCCAAGCCTTCTTCAAGATAGTCTTAGTAGAAGCTTGGCTGACCAAAAGCCTATGCAATGAGTTATGGGGGACTATTTATAGCAAAGGGTGGGGTGACCCTTGACATTCCCCTTTGTGACGGTTCAACTACCCTCGTGACTCTTCACCTACTCTATGTGTGTTACATCCAACTATTGACACTTAACTTACGCTTGACATGATTCAACATTACAATGCACATGTACTCATGTGAGACAACATGGCTTGAGCAAGCCTTGCAAGACACCACTGACACTCGGTCCACTATGTTGAGACCAACTCTTTGACATGCTTGTGATGGTGAAGCTGGTGAGCTAATGCCAATCTTGGTCATCCGTGATGGTGTGTATGCACCTCATCGTGACATCTTGCTGAAGCGCACTTTGCCTCCGTTGCAACCGGTGCATTGGTTCGGCCCCTTCATCCAACTTATCTGCTAACATGCGCATGGTCTTCTTGGGTGCGGTTGAACCAGCAACACACTGATGTATAATGTCCATGTTGATCTTCAAGTGTGTACTAGTGGTCATGTGCATCAACTTGCCGAAGTACATGTTTAGCACTAGTTGGACTTGCTTCTTGTATTCGCCTTGGTGAGTGTATTGAATGGGTTGGATTGCATGCGTGCGCACAATGACATGCATGACACTGAATCCCTTGCATGTGATCACCAACACCGCTCACCATGTCTGCTTTGTGTTAGCTTCTGAGATGGATCTTTAACTTTTATGGGCGCAATTTCATCCGTAAGTGCACGATGCACCCACTGTTGTTCCTGATCTTGTTGCAACTCATTCATCTATCAGTGCAGCGTCACGTTCTTCCTTGAGTTGCTGCTTCAGCACATGCAACTCTTTCTTTGTTCCATTCTTTGTCTTCGCCCGATCTTCATATCGCACCATCACTTCATATCCAGAGTCTCCAAAACTGCTTTCATCATCAATGGACCTGCTTGAGCTTGTAACCTTGTTCTGCCTCTATGTTGTCAACAACCCTCCTCTTACATTCGTTGTATTTGGTATGTTGTCTTCAGCTGCTTTTCATCATGTTGCTCGCTGTGATGTTGATGCTGCCATATCTTGATGTTCTTGTCTACGAGCAACTTGATGTCTTCGTGGATAGGCAAATCCATAGACACTTGAACGGTTGCATCCCCAAGTGTGCTCTTAATGGTGTCTTCGTCTCTGCGCTCTTGGAAATCATTGTACCTATACTGCTGAGAGGCAGATGAACACGTGCGATACTTGGAGACATGGCAAGCAATCTGTCAGTCGAAAACCAAAATGAACATGAGAACTGACTTGCAACATACCTAGGAGAATGATCGTGAAGGTTGCGCAATTTCAGCCGGGAGGTCACAAGACCAACTGCCAAGATTGCACAAGGCACAGTCTGGGCTATTGGGAGACACACTGACTTCCGAAACTGCGCAATGCATAGTCCAGTCTCGCTGCTAACTTTTGGGATTGCGCAATGCGCAAATCCATCTAGGAAGGATTGTTGGCCTAGGGACATATTTGCGCAATTTCTTGGGCCAAGCAGCGACTGTCCTCCATAAATGTGCAAAAAAGTCCTGGAGTCCAGTGCTGGGAAGGAATACGCAAATTTGGAGAGGAAGGTGAGTCTTCCTTCCCCAAATTGCACAATGTAGCCTTGGTGAAGGCAAAGCCCGAGCCAAGGTTGGCCCGACTCGTCGATGGGAAACTGAAAGAAAGTAAGTCAGTGAATGCATGCCGACACTAAGTGATAGCAGAAGTGATTAACAGTACATGCAAAACATGAATGAAATATTTAGCAAACATATCAACATGCATGTAGGTGAGGCAGTTCGCCGGTTGGGCGAACGTCCATGCAAAACGGTTTCACACATGCAACAGCAGTGAGATACCAACGAAAACTAAAACAGAGCTAGGAAAAGCTAGTATACATGTAAACGACAACAAGCATTCAAATAAATCAAGCAAATAGTACTCCCACAAGTGAAAACACAAAAAGCGACAGAAATGCAACACAAGGCATGGGAAGTGGGCTTACCCCAAAACAGTTGAGCTGAATATGCTGACTTCTAAGAGATGTGATGTGGGATGTCAAAGCTACAAGGTTGATGTGAGGAATGAGCTCTGTAGCATCTGGTTGATGAGTTTTGATAACATCGAGGTTGTGACGTGCATGCCACGAATCTAGGGGAAACAACACTTGGTGGGAGGTTTCGGAATTGCTCCTTACATGTAACCTCCAACTGCTAAACATAGATCTCTAAAACAAGGGATGCCTTTGCATGCTGCCTTGGGAGAAGCAGTCCATGCGTGCAAGTCTGTTTTTCTCAGTCCCGGAGGGAACCAGTCAACTCAACTGCGCATGCAAGAGACTACTCGATTACTAGATAAAAATGCGCATTTTTGGCTAGGAGTTGGGCTGAATGCTTAGGAGATTTGCGCAATTTATGGGCAAAGCAGCTAAATGCAATCCTGGGCTGAACAGCCTGCTTCTAGGGAAATTTGCACAAATCCTGCTAGGAGGGTTGGCTAGCAGGATTGTGCAATCCTACGAGCTCAACAGGGTTTCAGAGAGGATTGCGCAATTCCTTGAGGGAAGGTTGGTTGCCCTCCAGAAATGTGCAATTTTCAAGGGGAATTTGCTCAGTGTGCAGCTGGACCAAGTCTGAGTGAGCAACCTGTGAGGGGAATGGATCAACTATGATCGAAAGGCTGCCTTTGTGTGAGGAAAACACTAAAACTTGAGTACTTGATGAAGCAAGACAAAGTGTTGTGTAAGGTTGGTAGGGAGGCTCCAAAATAGGCTAAGGCAAAATTTTGGAGGGTGGTTGTAGCGGCTACAACAAGTATCCAATATTTAGTCAATGGTTAAAATTGTTGGACTATTCCTATAATTTGAGTGAAAAATTAAAAATAATATAAAACCCCCCTACTAAGAGATGAAATTAGTGTAACAAGGCCTCTTCACTAATGTCTCATATATTATTCCACTAGCAACTATCTCTGTGTTCAACCTACTCTCTTCATTTCAATGACTTTTGGTTCTTTTTTCAATTAGTTCATTTTATACTTTGCAAAGGACATATATTTACCAACATACATCAAATCACATATTAAGGAGTCATGCTATTTACTATTAGTTTTTTCATATCTCAAATAGGTGTTCTAGTCTCTATTCATGTTTATGAGGGTAAGGAAAATAGAAAGATAATTATCTCCAAGACCTAGAAAAAGTTTCTAAGGAAAATGCCTTAATTAGATTAATTAACCAATCATTAAATATTTTCATGAGTCTAACTTAGGAAAATTGGTCAATTAAATCAAATTATTTGAGGTAAATTGATTTTTCTCTAGAGACTTCTAGAAAATTCATTTAATGGGGTCAAGATGCATTAGAGAAATTTTGAAACCTAAAATGAGCCTCTTAAGAAATATTATAAAATAATGGTGGAAATAATAAAATAAGATTATTTTACCTCGTCAAGTTTTGAAGGGAAAAAAAGAAAAAAATTACTTTTTCAACTTGTATTTTCAACTTATCTCCCTATGATTTTACTCAAATTTTGAATGGAAGCACTCGTTGGATGAGAAATTTAATTTTACATCCAAAAAGTACCCATGTTGCATACTTTCGATGGACCCCACTGCACGAAAAATGTAAGATAGATGAAAAACATGATGAAATCACTTTTTTCATCTATCTCACATTTTTCATACAATAGGGTCCATCAAAAGTATGCAATGTGGGTACCTCTTGGATGCAAAATTAAATTTTGCATCCAACAAGTGCCCCTGCTCGAAATTTGAGTAAAATCATAAGAAGATAAATTGAAAATACAAGTTGAAAAAATAGTCTTTTATTTTTATTTTATTTTATTTTTATTTTATCTTTTTACCTTTTTATTGCAAAAATGGTGAATCATCCCCCATGGTTGACATCATCATATTGAACCCTATTGGTTCTTATAAATTTGATTTTTTTTGTACATTTTTGTTTTTAGGCCCATATTTTATCTCAAAATTTCTTTAATGATCTTAGCCATCGATTGGGATTAGATCGTGGATATTGATTGCTCAATGAGAGATTATAAGAGAAAATCAATGGGGGTTCTGGGGACACATAAGGGAGTTCAAATTACTCAATTACAGTGAGAGAAAGGGTGCATTTTGAGCAAGGGAGACACCAACAAAAGGGTTTCAGTACAGAATATTGAGAAGAAAATTACTGAAGAAATTTTCTCAATTGATTTCTAGTTTCCAGTGAGAGGAAGGAGGTCAAATTCATCAGTAGAAGAAAGGTCAAATATGGTAGTTTGAGTAGCCAGTTTTCCAGTACATGCGATAGAGGGGCTTAATTTAGTTTCTAGTTGTTGAATAATTTTCTCGGAGGTAGTGCAAGTTGGTCAAACGAGTTGTTGTAGATAGATTTTCTTGCAAGATCAATTTTCCAAAGGCAAAGCGAGTTGCAAAGTAGGATTTCAAATAACACAAAGAGGTCAAGATTTTTTGCAAAGGGAGACTTTGTCGTTTCCAGATCGATTTGGCCAAGAGAAGATAGATTGTTTGATTTTTTATAGTAAGAGGCAAGTAGATTGTAATTCTCAAATTTGTTGAAGATTAATAATAAAACCCTCATCTATAGAACTAGTTTTCCCCACACTAGGGTTTTTCCAGGGACTATTGTCCAAAAACATCGATGTCGAATTTTTTATGTGTGTGCATTGTTTTCTTAGTTCTTGTTATTATTTGTGAAAATTGCAGTAGTGATTTTATTTTTTATTCATCATAATTAATTTTTTAAGACATAATTTACAACAGACAGAAGAATAATTTATGGTAATTGAAATTAAGGAATATTCACATGGTATCAAAGTAGATCTAAAGAACAATGGGTTTTGGAGGAATAAATAAATGTAGGACAGAGGAAGAGAAAGTGAGGGTTTGTGAAACCCAGATCGAACCTCTCCATATTCAATTGGTTTTTGTCAAGTTTTTGAAGAGTTCAAAGAGATGGCCTCAGCAAGTTTTAATGATCATGACAGGTTAGATGGAGCCTTTAATTTTGGCATCTAGAAAGACAAAATTATCTTATCATTGGAGGAGAATGGTCTCAAGGAGTATGCGACCAATGTGATAGTCATTCCAATGGATCCATGATAGTTGTCAACGTATATGAAGGAGGATTCCAAAACCAGGAGGATTATCCTTGATGGAGTCAAAGACCATATAGTTCCTCATATCACAGAGTTGGACATAGTGAAGAAAATGTGGGATGTAATTATGAACTTGTGCCAGAATGCTACCACAAACAGGAAGATGATCCTTATAGAAAAGTTAAGAAACAAAAAAGAACAAAGGGGAAAGTGTTGTAAGTTATCTCACTAGAGGCATATCAATGAGGGACAAGTTAGTAGTCTTCGATGATAAACTAGATGATGATGACATCATAAGGATTGTAGTAAATGGATTCTCAAAGCAGGGAGATGTATTCGTCCAAGTTATCAATGGAAGAGACCAAGTACTAAGTTGGTATCACCTATGGAGTGATTTCACTTAGGAGGAGCTTAGATTGAGTCTCGTCAGTAGTGGCAGTAATGGTAGAACTCCAAAGCATGAAAATGAAGATAGTGTGGCCCTATCAGGAAAGGGAAAGGCAAATGAGTTTCGAACAAAGGGTCCAAGGAAGAGAAGAAGAAAAAGTACTTGAGTAAAATCAAGTGCTTTGGTTGCAGTTAGCAAGGTCACTATGTCAATCAAGGTCCTAATCGAAATAAGGGAGAAAAGAAGGGGGGGAAGCAACAAACATCAACTTCAAAAAACAGTGAGGACTGTCCTTCAAGAATAGAGGATGAGTTTTCTCTCATAACTTACCTCTCTAGCTCTACATTTACATGTGTCTGGTATATCAACAGTGGAGCATCAGCGCATAGGATGGGAGTAAGAGAATTTTTTCCAATTATCAAGAAGAGAAGATGGGCTTCTCGATTAAAATGGGGAATAAGTCCCAAGTGTACTCCATTTGGGAGAGGGAATGTCAACATTCAGAGGGAGTCAGGCAAGAGTACCAATATTACAAATGTGTTGCATGTGTCAAGTTTAGGAATGAACCTAATTTCAATTTCTGCACTTCATAATAAGGGATACAATGTCTAATTTTGAGGGAAAAAGGTGTACGTTAAATACCATCGTTGGAAGAAGCTGAAACGGATTAGGATTTGGAGCAACAAGCTATACAAGTTATAGTCCAACATTCCAAAGGAACTTATTAGTAGTAGCAGTAGAAAGGACATGGGAGAATTATGGCATAGGAGGTTGGGACACATACACCACGGAGCACTTAGTTTGTAGAAATTCCTTGTAGATTCAAATTTCTAATTGTAATTTGCTAAAACAATTGACTTGAATCTACTCTACTCATCAGCGGAAACAATTAAACGATCGCGAAATCATAAAGCATACAATACAAAATAATTCAATCAACACATTACATAATGATTTCCAAGGGAAAGCCATAGCTAAAAACCCCTACTATATGTATATTTCATTAGTCATAAAATATGAGAATATTACAATGTGTTGCTCAAGCCCTAGCAACCTCTGCACTATCTCTATCTGTCTCATAACTTCCTAGACAAACCCAGGCTAATAGTTAACCAATTTTCTTCTTTCCCAAGCCTCTATTTCCTTGTGTTGTTTCCTTGGTAATTAGCCCTTATTAATTAGAGAAATTCATCAATTGGAATTTGTTAGGATATTCCAACACATGGGAAATAGTTAAGTTCAACTTGGTCTAGTATAGAGTTAGGTATAGAGTTAGGTAAAGTGTGTTTCTTTACCGTTGTACATTTTGTAACTTACAATCCGACGGTCACGATATGTAGTGATCCGACGGTTCATTCTCTCCTCGGTATTACCGACACTTGATCCGTGGCTTGACACCCGATTGGTCCATGAATTCTATTTAAAGCGCATGGAGGGTCATTTGTAGGTTAACCGTGCATGAGAGAAGCTTATGTAAATTTTCATTCTTTTATTAATAAATTGCCTGTAGTAGCCACGTTGGCGCAGGCCGTGGACTGTTTCCCTCTCTGAGGGTTTTAACCACGTCAAAATACTGGTGTATTGATCTGTGATCTGTTTGTGAGTGGTGTCCTTTTGGTGTTCTGTCTGAGGAACTTACCCTGTAAATTCCTACATGGTATCAGAGCTATTTGAGGGCCGCGTCCGTTGGTGATCCAAATCTGAAGCCGGTAGAACTGCATGCGGCTGTCGTTTCCTAGATCTACTGTTTCTGACTGCTTTCGGCCGAGAGGACTGCTCTGTTGTGTTCGGAGCATCTGTTCCAGTGAGGAACCCCTTTCGTTTCACGCGAAAAGGTTTCCGGTAGCCCTATCTGCGTCATTTTTAAGATCTGGAGGTATACAGTCTTTATTTGCAGTTTTCTGTTATTTTCTCTCTGCTTATTTCGGTTTCGGTTTATTTAGCTTTTTTTTAACCGGATCTATACCTTTCATTTCTGCGTATGCTCTTTGCCCTGCGACTCGGTGTCATCTGGGCAAATCAGAAACAGAAAGGAAGGATTTTTTCTCATGCGTATGCTCTTTTCCTTGCACCTTAGTGTGATCTCGGAAAATCAGAAACATTGAGAAAAATATATAGTTTTTCGGCTAAAGCTAACTTTGAGCCACAAGGTTCATTTTTTTTAAATATTTAGTTTTTTGGGTAAAGCTAACTTCGAGCCATAAGGTTCGTTTTTCTTTGCATGTCCGTGTTGGGTTTTGTGTTTTGTGTTTTGTAGGGAAAAAGAGGTTTCTCAAGGCAAGCACGCAACCCAAAGCCCCCCCCCCTCTCTCTCTCTCTCTCTCTCTCTCTCTCAAATTTTTTGTATAGATCAATTGGTTCAAAGCTATTTTAAGAGAGTAGAGGTCTTGGGTTCAAATCTCCATTTTGTGGGGCGTTTTTTTTCATTCCCGCACATTCGCGCACTTTGCCGGCAACTTCAACAATTTTTTTTCAAAAAGCCATAACTTCTTCATCCGGAAGCCTTTTTCAGAGCCGTTTTTTTTAAAACAGCCTAATTTTTCGAGATCTATCCATTGGAACACTTACTTTCAGCATCTTCAGCTTCAGTTTTTTTTTAAATGGAAAGTTCGTGCCAAGTCATTCTTGATAGCACTAACTATTTCCAATGGGTATCCTACATGGAAGATTTACTTAGAAGTAAAGGTCTCTACAGAATAGCCACGGGCCAAGAGAAGAAACCAAAAGATGAAGACAAGGTTGCAAAATGGGAAAATAGACAAGATCAAGCACGTGGTTTGATAGGGATGTCTATTTCTCCTGATCTTAGATTCCATATTGCAGAACTTGAAACTCCTCATGAAGCATTGGACCAAATCACTAAAGTTTTTGGGATTAAAAATGAAATTAGAGCCCATCAACTTGAAAATGAGTTGCTTACATTGGATCCTAATAATTTTCCTTGCATTGAAGATTTCTTGTCCAAATTCAAGACCCTTAGATATCTCTTGGAAGGTGTTAAGGTTAAGAAAGAAGATAGTAACCTTATTTATTCCATCATTACTAAGTTGGGACCAGCCTACTCTGTATTTGTTTCCACCTTCCATTCTACAATGGAAGCTTTCAGTTGTCAAGGAAAAGACTACAAGGCCCCTTCCTTTGACTCTTTTTGTGATTCTTTAATAAGAGAACAAGAAAAACTCTTACACCTTGGTCTTCTTAATCTTGGAAACTCTTCCAAGAAAGCGTTAGCCGCCCAGCAGCAACCAAATTTAAAGAATCCTAAAAAGTCATATCCTAAAAAGAATGGTCCTAAACCAAACAAGGGTCCTAAGCAAACTCAGTCTCAAAATGAAAGATCATTTCAGCAAAATGATAAGACCAATAAAAACAAATGGAAGAAGACTGATAGACATTGTAACTTTTGTAATCGAGATGGCCACTTAGAATCTAAATGCTTTAAGAAGATGGAAGCCTTGGAAGCCGCAATGAAGAAACATAACATCCATGTGGAGCATTCTTCTACTTCAACCTCAACTTCATCTTCAGGAATGGCACTTTCTGCATGTCGTTGTCAATCATCTCAGTCTGGTTATGCATTAAATGTATCTTCTTCTTCTCATTCTCATGAGTGGCTCATTGATTCTGGAGCCTCTTATCACATGGCCAAAAACAAAGCCATGTTTTCTTCTTTACATGATTGTAACACCAAAAAATATATGTTGGTGATGATAGATCTCTTAATGTTTTAGGGACTGGAACTGTTCATCTAGACAATGGTCAGTTTAATGATGTATTATGTGTTCCAACCTTATCCAGCAACCTTCTATCTGTATATCAGATAACTCATTCAGGTGAAGGTAAAATTGTTGAATTTTCACCTCATGATGTTGTAATCAAGGATCTAAGAGATCCTAAACAGATTCTAGCTACTGGTATTGCTCATGATTCCACAAGGTTGTATAAGTTTCACAACTTTTGGTCATCAAATCTTCCCTCAGTATTTGTTGCTCATAATGATGAACTGAGCAAACTTTGGCATGAGCAATTTGGTCACTTAAACTATCGCTCCCTTCAGCATCTATGTAAAGAAAATATGGTGACAGGTCTTCCTATGGTATCTTGCAGAGATGGTGTTTGTTCCGGATGTGTACTCTGAAAACATCATCAGGACAGTTTTAAAAAACGTGCCTCTTGGCACGCCTCAGCCCCTTTACAGCTTGTGCACAGTGATTTGTGTGGTCCACTTCCTGTTGCTTCATTCTCTGGCTGCAAGTATTTCTTAACTTTCATTGATGATTTCTCCAGACGCACTTGGGTATACTTCTTAAAACTCAAGAGCGAAGTATTTAACACATTTTTGGCCTTCAAAGCCTTTGTTGAAAAACAATCTGGACATCAAATTCTTAAGCTAAGAACTGATAATGGTGGAGAATATGTTAAAAACACATTCATCAACTTTTGCACCGAAAATGGAATTCAAATGCAACATACTGTTCCATACACTCCACAACAAAATGGTGTAGCTGAAAGGAAAAATCGCACCTTAAAGGAAATGGCTAATTGTATGCTGCAATCTAAAGGACTCAGTCTTAGTTTTGGGCCGAAGAAATTAATTGTGCAAATTATATAATAAATCGCACTCCTACTAAGGTTCTAAAGAATATCACTCCAGAAGAAGCTTGGAGTTCCATCAAACCAGATGTAAGTCACTTTCGTGTTTTTGGAAGTGAAGCATGGGCCCATATTCCAGATGAAAAGCATAAAGCTTTAGAACCTAAGAGTGAGAAATGTACTTTTGTTTGATATTCTGAAGATGTAAAAGGTTATAGACTTATTCCATTTAAGTCCAAAAATGTTATCATTAGAAGAGATGTAAAATTTGATGAAAATAAATCGGCCTGCGAGCCTAGTCCAGTGGATGTGCCACCTCTTCCTATCTCTTCTACTTTTGAATACATTTCTTCTTCAGATGATGAAAGTGAGGATGACAATCCTCCCCCACCTTCTCAGATCCTCAACTTCCAAGATGGGTCCGTGCAACTCGGGATGCAGCAGGTGATCTTGCCGGTGATCCTACAGATCAGCGACGTACACGTTCTCAGTTTGAAAGAGCCTCTTCTTTACTGGCTCAAGCTCCAGTAAATCATGATTCTGACACTTTTGCAGAAGCTTCAGGCCATCCACATTGGGAAGCAGCTATGAATGAAGAATATCATTCATTGTTGGCAAATGATACATGGGATCGTGTTCCTCTACCAAAGGGACGCAAACTTGTTAGATGTAAATGGGTTTACAGAACCAAGTATGGACCAGATGGGAAAGTTGATAAACATAAAGCTCGTCTTGTTGCTAAGGGCTTTTCACAGGTTGAAGGCATTGACTACACTGAAACCTTCTCCCCTGTTGCCAAACTGAACTCTATCCGCCTTGTTCTTTCCCTTGCTGCCTCTTTAAAATGGGAAGTCCATCAGATGGATGTTAAATCTGCCTTCTTGCATGGGGACTTGCATGAAGAAATCTATATGAAAAAACCCATTGGCTTCATCCAAACAGACTCCAGCCTTGTATGTCAACTTAAGAAATCTCTTTATGGTCTCAAGCAAG
>APFE030419339.1:28428-40571 GCA_000404065.3 Pinus taeda | reverse complement strand
GGGAAAACATAGTCATCATCACCAGTACAGTTTCATCAATAAATTCAACTGATTTGTACCCCAAGATGGAACTGATCATATCTGCAAGATCTACACCCAGTTGATTGAGGTAACCATAAAAAATAGGAGGGTACAACACAGTGTTAGAATTTTTAATAAACAATTGGTTGAGCTTTGTGACTTGTGCATCAGTCAGCATCTTAGCTCCTTGGTTTATCAGATCCAATAGAGACAAGGGGACCAATTTCTTCTGAGTTTTGAACTGTAGCATCTCTCTAATGGCCTTAGGGGTCATGTAGAATACAATTGAGCTTGAAGGGTCAAGCACAACTCTTTGAGTGGGGTCATAGTAGACAGCACACAGATGAATCAGGTCAGGGAATTGATTGACCTGAGGGAGCCTGAAAATTGGGAGGAAGGAATCCCAAATGCCTAATATGTCTGTTCCCTCCACATGTTTGGCCTTAAGCTCATTCAGCAGGTGGAGGTGGAACTTGCTGCGTGATGAGGAGTCCTCTGAGATTTGGTAATCCAAGTCTGCCAAATCCTGCCACTCCAGCTCTCTCTGAGGGGCATTCAAAGGGGCAACATTGAGGGCCACAGGTGCAACTGGAGTCTCCATGATTACTTAGATTCTGTTTTGTAAATAGACTGCTGTTTCTTAGACTGGGCAATAGAAAGGAGCACTGCCTGAGTGAAGAGGTAAATTGAGAAATGAAGGGTAACAGGGCAAGTCTGTAGCAATTGAAACACTGTTTTAGTCCCTTAAGAAGGCAAATCTTTGTCTTTAACAGACCTTCCTCAGCAATTGAATGTAGGTTCCGGGTTTCCAGTTCACGACTGCGCGAACGAAAATGCAGGTTTTTTAATGAAAGTTCAGTCCAAATAGGCTCTACTAATGAATTTTGACCGTTAAATTTTCAAGTGGGAGCTGGGTGCTGGGAATTCTCCGGTGAATTATGTGTTTTTAGAGCTTTAAGTGAGTTTTTTGTTATTATAGACAAAAACCAGGCTTAGGGAAGACTTGCAGGGAGAAATACCTGGTAAATCGATGGGCCGGGTTACCAATGCAGGTGGGTAGGCGCGCTGAAGGTCTTCTGGTCGATTTTGAGCAAGCTGGTGCAATTGGTCATAAAATGCATGCAGAGAGCGCAACAACAGTTTTTTCCAAAAGTGCAAAAAGAACGCGAAAATTGACAAAATATGGCTTTTTTGGGTCATTCGCGCCTTTTTTGGATGACGTCAGCATGACGTCACTAGGTGGGTCAGGGTCGGATGACGTCAGCATGACGTCATCAGGTGACGTGGCGACCCATGAGTGGTCCATGGGGGTAGTGAGGTGGCAGACAGGTGGAGCAATGGCGGACGGGAGTTGCGGACGCGGCGATGACGCAGGCAGTGAGGCGGCGCTGACGCTGGCAGACAGGTGGCGCAATATCGAGCCGCTTATGCTACGGAAAGGAATCTTTCAGAGGGGGCTCCGATACAATTTGGGGGCGACGCGTGGACCCGGCCTGACGTCATCGCCTGACAGATATCGGACGATATCCTTCGGACGTCGGGGCCGGTCCGATATCCGTGTCAGCGGTCGGATGAAAAGGGCTTGATCGGACGGTGGACGGGCCGATGATCTGCATGGGTGATACGGCGTCGGGCGGGGATTAAAAAATGATTTTTCGATGGGATTTGTGCTCGGGTGGGACTTTGGAAATATTTGCGGGTTGCATGATTTTCCAATGTATTTTCATAAATGTGTACATATCACAAAAACTTAGGACAAAATGGGTTTTTTATGAAATTTCATATAAAAGCACAAATGGGTCCCGACCTTAGGATAAAGCGGAGAAAGTGGCTTTTTGCATATATTTTGCTGTTGAGCGGGTAGGAGGGTAAAAAAGGGGTTTTTCAAGGCTTCTTAGGCAAAGTGAAGGGTGGGCTAAGTAGATGAGTTATTGAGGGATGAAGGGAGGTTAGTCTTGGGTTCTCAGACTGACCATATGTCAATTTGATTCCCTGGTAGTGAATTATATGGCTATACTGCCAAGGAGGGGGTATTTATAAAATACTTAGGGTTTATACACCATGGTGTTATAATAGTAGGGAAAGGGAGACATAGGGAGCTAGATAATAAAATTTAGAGGTTAATATGGAGGGAGAAGGTGAATGAGGAGTGATATTACTAAGTTTTCTTGAAAACAACTTAGTTTAAAGAGTAGATCAAAATGAAAATAACTTTGCACAAGAAATGTGGCTTTTAAAGGCAATAAGGACCAATATAAAACCTTGAATCTCTCTCTTAAACACCTGGTGAAGGGATGTTAGTAATGAGTGATGAATCAGGAACAAAGAAAGGGAAGTTAGACATGCTTCATTATGTTGTTTTCCTTGTATTGACCAGCATGATGCAGTTTTCTTAAAGAACACCACTTCTGCAACCCCATCTACTTACCCATCTAGTTGCCTAGCATTTTTTGTTTCTTCTTGGAGGGTGCATTTAGACTTGCAGACCCTTTATGTGCCTTTTCTTTTCCATTGGCTTTTTCCTTTGATTTCCTATCTAGCACTACCCTTATTTCTTCCAGGCGCCCAGATTAAGCAGTTGGGAACCTATGTTTCTCTGCCTAACTACTGATCTACCAAGATTAAACAGTTTGACATATTTCTTTCTCTATTCTACAACAGAAAATTGAAACATGGCATGATCCAGATTAGACTGTTGGACCATCCATCAAAGTTTAATAGACATGAAGGCATGCACACCTTGCCTTTCCTTGAAAATATGGGATCTTTGTACCAGCAAAGCAGAGCATATTTGGCATTTGAATTTGCCAATCATGAAATATGAAACCTATTGGTATAGGTATCCAACACGTTGGATAGCTTGAACAGCTGCCAATGCCAATTTCTCCACATGTGAGTATTTTAGCTCAGTTGGATTTAAAGTGCGAGTAAGGTAATATATCACATGTTCAGTACCGAATTCATCTTCTTGAACTAACACCATTCCAATGGTGGAATGTGAGGCGACGAGATACAAGAAGTAGTCCTGGTTGTAGTTGGGAGGATGCAATAACGGTGCATGGGTTAACACGTGTTTTAGTGCATCAAAAGATTTATCAGCTATCTCATCCCAATAGAATGGAGTATTCTGTTTCAACAACCAGGTAAAACCCTTTGTGATCTCAGCGTAGTTAGGAATGAATCGACGTAAAAAGTTTGCTTTCCCTTGCAAACTTTGGAGTTGGCGAAGACTCAAAGGAGGAGGCAATGTGACAATAGCTTCAACCTTCAAGGGATCGACGTGAATGCCGACTTTCGAAACAACAAACCCCAGTAACCGACCCATTTCTATACAGAAAACGCACTTGTGTGGATTCAACCTAATTCGATAATGCCTAAACCTCATAAAGATTGCTCGTAAATGGATGAGATGATCAACTCGATGTAATGAATGAGCAGGTAAATCATCGAGATAGGGCTGCACAATGTGCTTGATGTCATGAAATGCGTAAGACATGGCTCTTCGAAAAGTTGCCCTGGCGTTCTTGAGCCCAAAAGGTAATTTGCAATAAGCAAATGTCCCCCATGGACAAATGAAAGCCGTTTTTGGTTGATCAGCAGGTAGAATATTGATTTGGTTGTATCCGGAAAAACCATCCATGAAGGAGAATATTTCACTGCCGGCACAATCATCAATGATTTGATCGATATAGGGAGTTGGGTAATTGTCTTTTGGACAGGCTCGATTAATATCCCTATAATCGATACATATTCTTATTGTCCCTTGCTTTTTGTTAACAGGAACAATATTCGATACCCAATCTGTTAACGGAATCGGATAAATGAAACCTGCTTTGAGTAATTTTTCAACTTCTTCTTTAATAGCAGCAACTTTTCGCGGGTGGATTTGACGCAAACGTTGCCGGACGGGTTTAGCATCCAGTTAAGTTTTGATTTCATGAACAACAATTGCGGGGTCAATTGCTGGCATTTCCTCATATGACCAGGCAAACACGTTGCAGAATTCTTGAAATAGGGCCTTATATGTTTGAATTTCATCTTCCGTACAAGAGGCACCTATATGAATGTTCTCAATAATTCCAAGCTTCACCGAAATATCAATAGGAACAGTTCGAGAAATGTTTCCCAAATTTAACTCAGAATCAGGATTTTTCATGGGATTCTGAGATTCCTTGACATATTCAGTCGTAAAAATAGATGAAAAATCATTTTCAAAACGATCAATATCGGGTAAAAACGAAGATCTATGATGAAGATCTTCCCATGGTAAATCATCGACACATAGGATTTCACGAATTTTCTCATCAGTGTGAACAAGTTCGGAAAACATTGTTGAATCCGAGTTTGATGTTGAAAGTGATTCCTCATGGACCACATTCATTAAGTCAATTTTGGTTGAAAATGGGTCGGAAAACGACTGTACTGCCTGATACGCAAGTTGATATGGACTCAAAGGCATACCATCACCAAATGAGTCTATCTCACATTCGAAAGGTACGATCCAAGTATCATCATAAACAATAGTGTCTAACGAAATCATATGAATGGTTGCAGTAGAAGACGATGCGTTGATAGGAGGAAAAGGAAAAGTTCCCAGTAAACCAGAATCTTTAACTAGTCCTACTCCAACATCCTTATACGAGATAGTTGTTTTACCGACATGCTGAATACTTTCAGAAGAGGCTGGGTCAGATGAAAAGTAAGTCAGCTGGTCTATAGTTACGATCTTTCCATTATGAGGAAACTTTATAAGCCGAAAGACCGACGAAATGACAGATTTCATGGCGTAAGACCAACTACGACCCAAGAGAAGGTTGTAATCTAGAGGGGCATCAACCACCTCCACATCTAGATTAACAATTTTGCCTTCAACCCCTATAGGTAAATCCTGTAGAATGCCAAAAGGATGAAACCCACGGCCATCAAAGGCTTTTAGAATCGTTAGGGATTGATTTAGCGTAGGAGAACCAAGCGATCTCCAACACTGTATCAACATAATACACGATGAGGCTCCCTCATCAATCACAGTCCTATAACAAGGCCTGTTTTTGACTAACACTAGGATCTGGAAAGCCATTTGATGAGGTAAGCATGGTGTACTATCTTCAACAATGTTATAGTTTTGAGCCGCTCTCGCATGTGGATTGAAAGTTGACTTTCAAAGTATACCCTTGGAGGGCGGTTTGATTACTAAGTCTGGGTTAGGTTTCTCGATCTGTAGTGGATCGGAACCAGGAGTTGAAGTTGATGGGTTCGAATGAGAAGATTCTGCTTCCTTACCATCAACAAGACTTTTACTTCCATAATCATGCGATCGAGTCGCAATCCTAACATGGGACATCATCATTATGGGTTCTTCGGAGGCATTTGAGGAAGAACCTATCATCTTACTGTCTTGACTAGGAAAAGGATCCTTCAAAACAGCAGGCATTTGGGAACCTTTGACAATTTTCGCAACCTCTACATGATGAGGGCAATCTCTTGTAAAATGCTCTTCGTCACAAATGAGACAAGGATAATGAGGTTTACGTTTCTCATCAGTTGATTCCGCTTTTTCTAGTTTCTCTTTTGAATTTTTATCTATTTTATTTTTCTACTTCCCTTTCTTCTTACCGCTAGATTTTGATTTGGCTGTAGATGACTCTACAACATGAATATTGGCAGAGATTTCCGCGGAAGAATCTCCTGTCGGGGAATCTGGCAAGGTTATGATAGGAGAAGAATTCTTGGAAGACTTCTTCTTACTTTTGGTATTAACCGTACCAATCATACCATCAGCGGCATGAGACCCTGAAGGAGTTGCAGTTATTTGATTTTGTTTAGGAAGTTCAGGGATTTTCTCATGTAACATACCTGACTGCGTATAAACTAAGTCAAGGTACTAAGCTTGAGCAATAAATTGCTCTTCAGTAACGACTCCGGCCTTAGCTACATCCTCAGTGATCTTTGGTAATAAAGATTTTACAAACCATTCAACTAATATTTGATCTTGGATAAAAACTTTCACTAAACGCCGCCGATGTCTCCATTCATGAATGTGATCTAAAATGTAAGTGGATGTTGACTGCTTTAATGAAGTTAATAATTCCGTGCCATTGTCATATCTGAATGGCAACTGAAAATGAGTTAAAAACGAAGTAGCTAACTGACAAAAGTTATAAAAAGTGGCTCATGGTAACTCAATGTACCACTTGGCCGCAAGACCAATTAGAGTGTGCTGGAAAAGTCTTAAGCGGATTGAATCATCTGAAATGGAGTTAGACGCACACCAGAGGTGATAAGTCATCACATGGTTCGACGGGTCCTCTCCTGATTTGCCTTCAAACTTAGGAATATCACTAGGCAACTTATTCGACATTGGCGGCCAAAACGGAAGATAGTTAATTGGATCGTTCGTAAGGCGCGACAAGTCAGGCAAGTCCAAAGTTGCAATAAATGGTAACTGGCGATTAGGGTCCCTGAAACCCTAGGCCATGAGACCAGCCCTAGGAGGAGGATATCCAGGATAACTAGGAATTGGAATTGCATTGGGGATATTATATCCTCCCGAAAAACCAGGATTAACCAGACCGTACTGGGGTTGTTGTGGTTGTTGATATGTATACCCAGGGTACGGTTGATATTGATAGACTGGCTGCTGCACAGCAGGACCGAATTGGTACTGTCCCTGGTACGGTTGATAAGTAAATTGAGGTTGACTTGTGACAACCGTACTTGGACCAAGTTGTCCTACAGGCATTTGAACCAAAGTCTAAATTGTGGGTCCAGACTGAGGTAAAGATGTCTGAGGAGTTGATACAGGAATAGTAGAAACCGGAGCTGTCGATACTCCAGAAGTAGGTGGGGTAGATTGAATAGATGTTGCAGCAGTCGTTTGAGGTGGAGTACGAGGCGTACTAGGCCCAAATTGAGAAACTACAGAAGGTGCAGAAGTTTGAATAGTAGACTGGACCGGTTGCTGGGGTGAACTAGAAACCAAGGGTTGTCCAGATTGAGATGACAACTGCACATTCGGTTGCAAGATCTGTTGGGATTGAGATGGATCCCACACTAAGTTCATTCCGCGGTACGGACCCATAACAGGTTGAGAATATTGAGGACCATAACCGGGTTTAGGGTAGGGTTGATAATTCAAAGGTACATTTCCAGTTCCTTGGACAAATGATTGACCAGAAGGTGGTTGGTAACCTTGGGTTGGGTACTGAACTTGAGGTTGATAACCTTGAGGCACGTACTGATACTGGGGTTGACCTTGAGGTACATATTGATACTGGGGTTGACCTTGAGGTACATATTGAGTCTGGGGTTGACCTTGAGGAACGTACTGTCCCGTAGGTATGTACTGTCCTTGAGGTTTCCCCCCAGGCGGAAATTGGGTACCTTGAGGTTGCCCCCCAGGCGGAAATTGGGTACCTTGAGGTTGCCCCCTAGGCGATACTTGAGGACTTTGAGGCTGCCCCACAGGCGGTAACTGGCCACCTTGAGGTTGAGGATTAGGAATAGGACTTGACATCATAAGAATATCTTCTACACTCAACGGCTTAGTACTGTTATTACCAGTTAATAAGCCTTGTTCGATAGGTTGAGGAGATGCTCCCGAAAAAGTACCAGTAAGTGACTGATACCCAGAGGGAATAGAAGGACCACCGTACATAAAGGTTTCTGGAGATTGATAAAACATGGATGACTGTCTTGACATATTTAACGGAGGATAATAACCCCTAGGTGTTGGGTGAAAAGGAATGCGAGGTGGTGAAAAAGCTAGTCCCGGGTTTTCCAAAAAATTGGTCAATGAAAGATACCAAGCACTTCTCCTAGGTGGACTGTAAAATATTGATTCACGCTCCCTAAGTTCTATAACAGGTTGATTTTCAGGGATAGGGATACCTTCTTCTTCCGGAGTAGCAAGTTCTTCAATAGCTATTAGTCCAGAAGGAAGATTTTGGGTAATTATTCTTTCTACCTTAGGTGAACTAGGACCACTAGAAGTTGGAGAGGTAAATCCTAATGTTGGAGTAGCAACAAATTCAGTTTCAGGTTCAGATATTTCAAGTTCCTCACCTAAATCACTAGTAGATGAAAAACTACCAGTAACTTCGGAAACAGACACAGATTGTGGATTATAATCTGCTACTAGAGCTTGATAATCAGGATGTACCACTAAAGAAGAATCTCCTTCTTCAAGTGACCCAACTCTACTGTCTGTAGGAGTTACAAGGGCTCGTAACCCTTCAGGTTGGCTGGGTGAAACTCAGGAGGTTGGCCCCGAAGTCTACGGGACTTCCTCGGTAATTCAGCCACGGTTAAATATTTTAACTACTTCACATGCAAACAAAGAAAAATCTCTATGAAAACCACCTAAAGCCTCTAAAGAACCAAACAAATTGAATCACACGCCTAAAGAATCTAGGAGATCAAACCACACACAAACAGTAACTTTCCATACTGAAAACACTAGTTGGTGATGAAATCCAACGTCACAGAGTTCAATACAGAAATGGCGGTTGGAACAGTTACCCTGGCAACCTGCTTAATGAATAGACTGGCACAAGTTTCTCCACTAAACCGTCTCGAGTGAAGAGAACCCCCTAGAAAATCCAAGTGAGTCTAGCCGACGTCTGCTCTAGGTACAGTGGGATCTTCCCTCCACCGTCACCCGAGGAAAGAATCCTATAGAATATGGTCACTATGGTTACCAACGGAAACAAATATACCTGGGGGAATAGTCTACGATCCGATACGAACGCAAGGGTAGAGTAACAAGCTCAATCCCCTTAGAGGCTCCTTGACATAATCCAAGGTTTACCAACAAGTAACCCCAGGCTCCTAGACAATGGTTAATCCAAGGTTTACCATTTTTAATACGTGAATATCTGGCGTCGTTCCCAATGAGGAAGGATTTATTCCCACACTGGTTTGGACATGATCTCGTGCTTCTCCTTTAAGAGGAGCTTTCCCATAGCATAGATGTAACAATTGGATTTTATCTCCTACCGCAAGATACAACTACTTGTTTGTTTTACTATCTTGGAGAGTTAATTACTCTCTACTCCAAGATACTAGCCTAAGTTATGTTGGTGTAATAGAGCCCTAGAAACAAAAAGATTACTAGATAGATTTTACTTTAAGCGTTATTTTTATTGGTTTTTCTTTAAGTCAAGAGGTGCGGAGATGAAACTTATGGTGTGAAGACTCGACTCGAAATCACTAAAAAAAACACTTAAGATGATAGGCAATCTTTTCCCTTCAATGAATTTCTAGCTAGGAAAGAGTTGAGAATGCAAATGCTTGTAAAAACAAATATTTCTTAACAAACAATTCAAAAGAAGAGCTTTTTGTCTTTTCCAATGCACTAAAAAACGAGACAACTAGTTACGTTTACGAAAAATTCCCTTTTCTTTCAAACACTCAAATACTACAAAAACAAACTTCTTCAAAAGAGATTTTTTTTTCATAAAACACTCAAAACTATGGAAAAATCTAATCTTGAGATCTATAATTCTAAAAACTATTTGAAGTAAAAGCTTACAATATGTCTTTTTCAAGGATGTTTTACTTAGCTATAAGCAAACTAAGGACTAATTTGTCCAGAATCACAAATCAGTCAAAAAACAACCAATTTTTGTTTTCTTTTCTAAAAATGAAATCCAAACTTTTAACACAAGCCTTTTCGAAGTTTCGCAAAGAGAAAACACAAGATGGATTCCTCAACAAAGGTAGATTTTGCAAATGATCAGACTCATAAGAAGGTCAGTAAAAACCAAGGTGATCTGAGGCTTCTAAGGCTTCTAAGCTCTTGAGCTACTACAAGACCAAAATGAAAATCAAGCCTGGGAAACAAAACTTCTAGGAATTTCACCTAAAACCCTAATGCCAATGGAATTGACCAAAGAAAAGTTCTTGACAAGTCACATGTAGGTCTGGGCAGAGGCAAAAACACGTAAATAAATCCTAAGCTGACTGAAAGAGAAAATCTTAAGTTTTTCAAAATTTTGACAGGGCCCGCAGGCCCGCAGTTCACACAGGTGTGGTACCGCTCTTTGTGAAAAGCAAAAGTGTGGATAGGTCCGCACTGTGTTGCAAGCCAAGGGTGCGGTCCTCTCCCAAAAGTATGAAAAACAAAAAATAATCCAAGATCCACTAAACCTACCCAATTCCACACACAACAAGCCAAAAACAGAAACAAAAAACATAGTTTCTCAGGTCAAAGTAAAAGCAAGGAAAAAATCAAGTCCCCAGTGGAGTCGCCATTTTGTCACACGGAATGAGGCGTTCTTGTGGACAAGATCGACCTCCCTAGTATCTAAAGATATCTAGTGACAAGCAAGACAATCAAATCCTATCTTTCTCTAAATATGCAATTTATAACAAAGGAAAACAAGTGTTTTAGGCCTACCTTGGGTCCAATGCAAGTTTGTGGAAGCCTCGCTCCGTTGATCCAAATGAGCTCCCTTGTAGAGGATCTGCAAACACAAATAAGCACACAAATTAAATAACACCTGAAAAGCCAATATCATAAAGCATACTTATCATGATGATCAAGGAATTCATGAAACAAATGACATAAGACAATTTGTTGAGAAAAATGAATCCGATTGTATTAATTCAAATCAAAGAAGAACTTTACAACCTGTGCCTTGATGCTGTACAAGATCCTCCCAGGGTCCAGCAAGAAGTCTCCTCTACTTTGACAAGTTTCAATCTCTTCCCAATGAAGCCAAAAGGTATGTGATCTCTCCTCTCAAGCTTAACTAGGAAGTCTCAATTCCACCAGCATTTACCCTAAAAAATGTTCAGCTTCTAACCTGCCTAGCAACTAGCCCAATGCCTTAATTTATAGTGCAATGGAGGGAAGTTACTAGGTCCACCTTCAAAGGGATAAAGCCCTCCTTCAAAGGGATAGCTCCTCTCATCAAGGGATTAGCTCCTTCTCTTTTGGGATGCATGAACCACCTAAGAGCGAACCATCCACGCCAAAATTCCTTCTAGAATCATCTAGAATTAACCCAAAGTGAGTTTTTAGAATAAACTTGTGCCTTTTTGACTTTCACAGGGGTCCGCACCCACTCCTTTAGAAACAGAGCGGGCAGGTACGCAGGTAATATGAACAGGGGGTGCGGGACCGCAGGCAATAATGAGAGAAAGTGCGAAACGATAACTTTATTGATTTTCAAAGGTCTTTCTCTCATTTTCAAAGCTTGACATGAAGAGCTGAGGTTTGAGACTTGCTTAGGAGGACAGTATGAATGATGATAGACCCATACTGACTGCAAATAGTCACGGTGACAATATTTTGTGTAACAACTCATCTAGTCCATTACCCAGGGGGTAATAGGTTGTTGAATGACCCAAGTGGTGAGCTCCAGTATTGTAGCAATAATGCTACAACTCCTGGGGCTTCCTGTCTCTTAATTTTATCAACCCGGTAGTTCGTACAAACTTGGAAGCGACGGTGCTGTATGCACAAGTACTAGCTCTTGTCGCAGCTGTCACTTGATCAGCTGGCACAAGTCCGCTAGGGCTCAAGCCAACTTCTATAGGCTCACAGAAGAAGCTTTATCAATGATGGATGAAAGCTAGCTCAAAGAAGACTAATCTACTTGACGAAAATGAACTAAAAGCAAATCAAAGCATGTAACCCTAGGAAACCCTAATTTGACTAGTCTAACTTCTATAATGCAAAGGATGTGAATGAAACTTCTACCAATGCTGCTACTATCTCTAATAAGTGAAAATGCATGGATCTAAACTGCTTGCATCATAAAAGACATGTTTTTGTACTTTTCATTAAGTGGGTGGAATGATTGTGATTTTGAGCTTATCAGGGTTTGGTTGTGCAGGCGGGATGGAGAAGGAAGGAAAGCGTGGGACAGGTTGGGGAGGCTAGGTGAGGTCCCTATGGACCCTTAGCATCCATCCACAGAGGTTTTCCACATTTAGAAGCTCAGCAACCGAGTGAATGGCCTCCTACAGGATGTCTGCAGGGGATCCTACAGGATACTCAGAGGGTTCTACAGGATGTCTCTAAACTGCTACAGGATGATCTACCGTGGAGGTTTGAAGTAATGGAGGAGTGATGGAATGGTAGGGAGAGATATGTGAGGTAGGGATGAGGCTGGTGA